>PVJS01035953.1:0-20715 GCA_004027185.1 Glis glis | reverse complement strand
CTCTCTCTCTCTCTCTCTCTCTCTCTCTCTCTCTCTATCTCTCTCTCTCTCATACTAGGTATTAAATCTAGAGGCATTCTACCTCCAAGCTACACCCCCATCCCTTTTTTAAAATTTTATTTTTGAAACAGAGTCTCGCTAGGTTGCTGAGAGTCTCACTACATTGCTGATGCTGTCTTTAAACTTGTGATCCTCCTGTCTCAGCCTACCAAGAACTGGGATTACAGGAGTGTGCCACCACGGCTGGCTTAGCAAATAAACTTTTAAAAACTCTTTTATGCATTGGAATGAAAAAATAACAGGTTACTTTTCAAACCAATCTTATTGTCATACATTTTGAAGAAAAAAGTCATCCTGAAAACAGATATTTGCAGTGAAAATGAGAGGGAGAGAGTTTACAATCAAATTTGGATACCCCTGTGGGAATAATAATCTCTTTATATTTGGCCATTTTAAATATACTTAGAAATCTAGCCATCCAGTCACAGAACAGAAAAACAACAACAACAAAAAGACTTAATTCTGCTACTAGCAGTAATTTCAGCATATGGAATTAAACTGGGAATTTCAATAGAATTTCACCCCCTCCTCAAGTTGGCCTTTGTTTTGAAATCATGTTAAACTGTAGTAAGGTACGCTAATATTAGAACATTTGAAAAAACTAGCATCTTCATTTATATGTTAGGAAAAAAATCACAAATTCGTTTTGTTATTTCTTTTGGTGCTGGGGATTGAACCCAGAGGCATTCTACTGCTGAGCTACACCTCCAGACCTTTTTATTTATTTATTTTTTAAAGCAGGGTCTCGCTAAGTTGCTGAAGCTGGCCTCAAACCTGCTTATCCTCCTGTCTCAGCCTCCCAAGTACTGGGATTATAGGCATGTGCCACCATGCTTAGCCTGTGTATGTTGAAAAAATACATTATCTAGTTCTATACTAAGACACACTATAGCCAAGCATTTTGGAAACAATAAAGGCTACATTAGGGTGACATATGCTTCTATGAACTGTAGCTTTTATCTTTCACACCTCTTTGCCCACAAACTTCCTTTCATAGAATCTTTCATGTAATGCTATGATGGGATAGGCGGAGGCAAAATACACTGTGTTGCCAATAATCCTAATGTTTCAGATTTACTTAATACTTCAAGATTTTCATAAAACATCTTCATAGTCACCATTTAATTTCAATGATAATAAAAACAGGAAACAAAGGCTTAGCAGTAGGTGATTATCATAAGCTGTACAAACAAAACCACTAATTTTCTCAAGTCCCCGAGTTAGAGGATAGTGGCGGGGTCAAACCAACCCTGAATTTTGTGATTTTCCAGAACTACTGACAAGGGAAAGGGATATGTAGGATCTTGGCCATGTCGCTTACTCTCTCTGAGCCTCACTTTTTTCGTCTGTACCACAAGAACACTGATTGCTTTTTACTTCAAAGAGCTGAGAGGTTTAAATGGGATCCCACCGCAGAGTTGTAATACCAGGACTTTCAGATAAAACCCTGGATCGTCTTCCCTTCGCCTCAATCAAGTGCATATAAGGGTTTTCAGTTCCCACCATTCAGAGTGATGGTTATGGTGGAAAGTGAATTATAATAAAGATGATATATACTTAATACACAGCCCTACTTTGTAAATGAAGAAACCGGGATAAATGTTACCATCCTTCCCTTCTCTTTCTGACATTTCTAGGATTAAGGTACAACCATGGGGATTGGAGGGCTTGGAAGAGATGCTATAAAGTTGAAAAACATTAAGGCTTCCCCAGGAAACCATTTAGGTTGCCAGTTAACAGAGTTTAAAAGAGAAGGAAGTGAACACAGCTTAAGATTTATCCCTGCACTTCAACAGATGAGCTCAAGTTGATTAATTTTCATCTTAAAACTGATTCGTATTCTCTGCGTTGGCTTTAAGTCCTAGACATCACTCAGCACACAGTGGTGCATCGATTACACGGTGCGAGCAGAAGGGGTTAAAACAGACAATCAGCGTCCATGAACCCCTTGAAGGCATTCGCAGGGAACACAGGCTGTGGGGGGAAAGTAAAGGTACGTCCATGTCCTGGCTAATGTTTCTCACATAGTTGCTGATATAACTAAAGGTTTCAATGGTCAGTGGCCGTCGACATGCTTCTACGCTATCTTTTACAGGTCAACAGAGACAGCTAGATATAAATCATGGAGAGTCACAAAACTCCAGGGTCAGCTTTCCAACAGCTGTTATTTTTCTTCCCATCGATGTAAATTTCCCATGTAAATGACTAAAGCTTCCTTTCAATGACGAGGATACTTTAAATGTATTAAAATGAATTATTCAGGGACGCAGCAGGAAAGCGACAGATGTACCCATCTGAGGGGGTCATGCTTAGTTTCACTCGATGAATGTTTTGTTGCCTTGAAAAATTAATGCAATGAAATATTTAGAATGAATAAGGAAGTTTTAAATTAACTTGGGGGGAAAAGGGTTTTCCTTCCAAGGTTTATTATTATTATTTTTTTCTGACCTGCCATTGGCATTAAATAGACTCGTATGAACCTAGCTTGTCATGATGTGCTATGAGAGTTGCAGGGAATATTTATATTAAGTGTAGATGCATGATTACTCAGGAGTATGGAAAATGGCATTTAGAGATAAGTTTTGAAATGTGGGAAACTTCCAGCACAACCTGTCACTCAGATAACTCAGAAATAAGTGTCTTGATACCTAGGAAATTGAGTTGGTGGAAGAAGAGAGGGGATTATGTAATATTTGAAGAGCTTTGACCATCTTTGTTGAGAACTTCTTCAATGGCATTCTTATCTTGGGGCTTAGTTTAGCAGAAGGCCAATGCCATTTATGGACGATTGAGAAGCATTCAGCCTTGTTTCCTTCATGGGATTTGCCTGCTCTCATTGACACATCAATTACATTTCTTAAGAAATGGATGTCTGTGAAATAATTGCTTAATATGTAAAGAAGTTACACAAAAATAAAAAAAGACAACAGAGTCCCAAACTTGAAGAAGGGACTATATGCTAAGCATGGTGGCGCATGCCGATAATCCCAGTCCTCAGGAGGCTGAGACAAGAAGATCGCAGGTTCGAGGACAGCCTCAGCAACTTAATGAGACCTTTGGCAACTTAGTGAGACCCTGTTTCAAAATAAAGAAATGAAAATGGCTGGGGGTGAAGCTCAGAGGTAGAATACTCCTAGGTTCTATCTCTAGTACCACAAAAACAAAAGAGGAGGAGGAGGAACTGTACAATGATTAGAGAAAAAAATAAAGCAAAATAAAAATGTAGGGTATGTATCATTACAATTGATGTGCCAGGATAAGAGCAGTGTGTAACATATGATTTCAAACATTCAGATGATGAACTTCCCCAATCATCCATGGTCATAAAAAATTCCACAATTGCAACAATATTTGATAATACTTATTTGAGAGAGTTACTGGATATGGAACGGATGCTGGCTTGTCCCTCTGTATCATTTGGTACTTAGTTTCAAATATTTGTGCTAAGGTGCCCATAAATCAAAACCTTCCTAAAAGTGTCTCTAAATGCTTTGGTGAAAAGTACGGCCTATCAGCTGGTTATGGTAGCACACGCCTGTAATCCCAGTACTTGGGAGGCTGAGACAAGGAGGATCGCAGGTTGGAAACCAGTCTCAGAAACCTAGCAAGACCCTCTTTCCAAACAAAAACATACAATAGGGCTGGGGGTATATCTTGGGGGTAGAATGTTCCTGGGTTCAATCCTTAGTAACACACCCACACACATACACACACGAAAAGTACAGCACATCAACAGCATTAACACCTCTCAAATTTCAGGGAAATGCCTCATGTTCCATCATTGTCTATTTTCTGAGGCTTTTGTTACTAATGGAACAAAACAGGAGACGATTTGTGGACAACCTTGCCACACTTCTCTCTTCAAGCTCTCTCTTTCTCTCTCTCCTCATGCTTCCAAATAATTGTAGCCAAAAGAGAAGTCAAATACTCATTATATGTTATATGTTATAAATATATGTTATACATAAAATATATGTTATATATAACATATATAAAGTTATATGTTATAAATATTCTTTATATCATATAGTTATAATAATATAACCTATACAAATTTAATAGAGTTATATACTTCTCTGGTCAAATAACTGGGTTTATTTGAAACATTTTATGTGCACTGGATGTTAGCACATCTATTTCTGCTAATCTTCTTCTTGCTAGGTGTTCGTTTTCTCTCTCTCTCTCTCTCTCTCTCTCTCTCTCTCTCTTTTACTCTTTCCCTCGCTCCCTCCCTCTCTCTGTACTGGGGATTGAACCCAGGGACATTCTACCTGGTCTCGAACCTGCAATCCTCCTGTCTCAGCCTCCCAAGTACTGAGATTACAGGTGTGTGCCAGCACGCCTGGCTTCTGCATCTCTCTTTTTATAAGCAAAGATTCTGCATAACATCTGGTAAAACATTTGACCAACACGTACTAATTTAACCTCGGCATTTAGACTTTCTTTAGATTCTTCCTTATGCTCCTAGACACAGTGAACAGGGGTGGAACACCGTGCAGTAGAAGAGTTTATTTTGGTATCCGAAGATTGTACTTAAATTTCACCTTGTACATTTAGGAGCTTATAGCCTTGGCCCAGTCATGTAAATATTATTTCATCATAGTAAAATGACAGTTTCACATTAGAAGATTATACCCTATTGGGTAAGATCTAAACATTTTAGTTTAATGTGCACACTTGATCATATCCGGCCCCATTGTTCCTCTCCAGTTTCATCTCAAATGGCCCCATCACAGATAGTCTATACTCCAATCTTGCCAGTTTCCCCCACTCTCTCATTTCATATCCCCTTCCATAATTTCATTTTCTCTCTTAATAAAAACATATTCTCCAAACTTTTTTCTTTCTTTGGCTGTAAAAATCCCATTTAACTTTCCAGAACCAGCTTCTATACCCCTTGGATGGGAAGAGATCCTAATCGTTCCAGAGTATGATGGCCATCTTTCCCTCTTGTATCATACAAAGTTATATGGTGATTGATCTGATGATATAGATTTTCCACCTCTCTGGAATCTGCTGGCACGGGCAGTATGTTTTATTCAAATTAGTGGCACACAGTAGGTGCTAAGTGCAATTCTTTAATCCTCTTTTACAGAATTTTCTATTGAGTCGATCTGTAAAGCAAGGGATCTGCCCAATATCCTTTTCTGCTAATGATACCTAGAAGACTAGGATTAAGATGGACCTTCATAGGTCATCTCGTTGCTCCCTTTCCTCCTTCTCTCCCTCCCTCCCAGTTTACAGGGGAGAGAGATAAGTCCAAGAGATTTTAAGAAATATATCCAAGACCACAGAGCTTCCTAATGACATCTTATGGATTACAATCTAATTCCAATACTATTTGACAATTAATTCTACAAACATTTGCTGAGCTTATACTCAGTATAAAGTGTTAGGTTAGAGATAAAATGGTGAACACAACTGACAAGGTTTTTGATCTCATAGAGCTGTTATGCTCGGGCGGGGACATGGGACTTAATTAGCAAACCAATCAACCGCACACAAAGTTATAAAATGACAATTATACAAGAAGAAAAAAAAATAAAAGGCACTACTTTATTTTGCCTGTCATGTATGTAGTTAACCAGAAAGATTTAAAAATTTGTTTCAAATAAGTACTCAGTCTCGTCTCTGATGTCTAACATTGAGTTTGAATTCGACAAGGATACTGGCCCCCACTTCTGCGAGAGTGCACACATTCATCTGTCTTTGCATCCTCTCCCAGATCATGCTGGATTGTAAACAGCCCTTAAAATCATGGCAAAGAAGAGAGAAAAGTACCAACCATGCCATTTTGTTCATCCTTTCTTCTGTCCTTTCCTGGTTCTCATTAAAAAACAGCTAACATAATGCAAGAAGCAAGTGAAAACACATTCCCTCTGATAATACACTGGCAGCCTGGGGAATCTGATGGGGTCCAGTAATAACAAAATTAAAAATGCCCCGATCAACAAACAACCCACAGCCTCCAAATAAGTAGTATTCATGAGTTGAGAATGGGAGGCACAGAACCAAGCTACCATAACACGCATGCTTTCCAAAGGAGCCTGTGAGGAAGAAAATGAACTGAATAGATTCTCTCCTTCCATCCCCTTCAGCAAATCGTCTTGCTTTGTGCCATGCTCATTATGGGTTGTAGATGGCTGTGTCTCCGGCACACTGCCACTTGTATCCTGACTTGATGAATCTCCTAAACTGGAGAATTTCAAGGAAGTCAAAGAATCTCTTCAGGGACAAACAGTGCTTGCTAGGCCCATGATTCACTTAACATCTCAAATTGATTCCAAGTCCCTTTATATCCATAATTCATGTGGTTTTATGCTGCTACTCCATGGAGAGGGCTAAGGGACAGCCAAGAGGAACTACTTCAGTAGGAACAGTCTATCAGAGACATCTAAGGGGTGGGAGAGATTCCTCATTCCCCAGGAAGAGCCGAATGCCCGTGTATCTCTGAATGAACATGCAAGACACATTAGTGAGACTAAGCTTCATAGAGTGCAATGTGTTTATGATTCTTATTTGATTCCCAGCTTAGTTACAGATACAATTGGCTAACCAGTACTGGGGAGGCTGAGACAGGAGGATTACAGGTTCGAAGTTAGCCTCAGCAACTTAGCTTGAGACCCTGTTTCAAAATAAAAAATGAAAAGGCTGGGGGTGTAGCACGGAAGATGAATGTCCCTGTGTTAAATCCCTAAAGAGAGAGATAGAGAGAGAGAGAGAGAGAGAGAGGGAGGGAGGGAGGGGGAGAAGAAGAGGGAGAGGGAAAGAGGGAAAGAGAGAGAGAGGGAGGAAGGGAGGAAGGGAGGGAGGTTCGGGTTGACTTCATTTGTAACGAGTCAAAATTATTATGTTCCTCAAAAATACAAAATATTTCTTAAGAAAAGTATCACTACCTATCTTAGATGAGAGAAGATACTGTTAGGAGACATGAATGCTGTCTCTTAGAAATAGAAAATGTGAATTTTTTATTATTGGTTCACTAATTTAAATGATTCATTTAATAAACATTAAATGGGCGTGAGTTATTAACCAAGAATTATTCCAATTCTTCTTATAAAAGCAGTAAGAAAAAAAATCTGACAAAATTCTTGGCCCCACCCGAAGTTGACATTATCGGCTGAATTATGTAACTTACTAGGGTTTTTGCTTTGCCTTTGCTTCCAGGAAGCTCCCTTACAGTTCACTTCAGATCTCAACTTAAATGCCATCAGTATACTCTGGCGAGAATTTAATATCCCTTCTCATGGACTATTTGTCTCTATTTCTTTGCTTCAGTTCCATTTTACCTAGACGCTTTATTTTATCCATGACTAAATAAACTCGAATATATTTTTGTTAAATCTGGAAGTTGGTGTGGTTTAAATGAGAATTGAATTAAGAAGTAAGCGATCAAACAGGAAAAAAATGAACTATATCTTTGCTCCCTCTGTCCCTGATTGATTTGGCCAGGCTCTGGTTCTGGTGTCAAAGCCCAGGTGGTATCAAATCCTGGCTTGAGTACGTATTAGGTATTGGAGGAAAATACTTCACCTTTTGTGAAATTCAGCTGTAAATCAGAAATGACAGAAATGAAATCATAGGTGTTTGTTGGGACAAGAAGTGATGGACCACTAGCATTTAGAATAGTACTTGGCAATAGCAGTGTTCTATGAATGTCAGTTCTATTTACCTCTTTTTTATTCCCCCTCTGTTCTATTTTAGTGAATAATACTGCCTACCAAAAGGGAACGAGGACCACAAAATGATGCTCACATGTAGCAAGCCAAGGTGGGCTTTCTATAAGAAAAGACTTCTTGAACATGTTGAAGGTTATATAAGAAGATTAGCTGAGTGTGGTGATGCACTCCTATAATCCCAGTACTTGGGAGGCTGAGAAAGGAGGATCATAGATTGGAGGACAGCCTCAGCAAGTAGTGAGACTCTCAGCCACCTACCAAAACTCCGTTTAAAAACAAAAATTAAAAGTGCTGGGGGTATAGCTTGGAGGTAGAATGCCCCTGAGTTCAATCCCAATAACACACACACACACACACACACACACAAGATAAGACAAAATAGACTCATAATATATTGAGTCTCCATACTCACCATTTAAAACTCTCTACTCTTTCATAAATGTGAAGACAATACCTCTTTAGTCTTAAACATGAGACATGCATGACTCCTATGTTGCATTTATTGACAATTTGCCATGACCCAACAGCTACATGCTTTACATGTCCACAGCCCTTGGATTCTCAAAAGAAATCTCTGGAGTAGAAATTATTTCTATGATGCAAAGAAAGTGCTTTTCCAGGGTGGCAAAGTCAGGTGGGTGGCGGCATCATGGTCTGAATCCCTGGTTTGTGCTAGTTCGTACCTTCTTAGCTACTAGGAAGCACCACGCTGAACCCACACAAACATTTGAAAAGTGTTCACTCAAGCTCCTAAAAAAATATGTTGCCTTCTGGGTTATGTTACTGACTGAAGAAGAAATACGACCACAGCTTCCTTTGGGAGTTGCAGCCGTGTGCAAATTCATGGGTGCCTCCTCCATGACTAGAACCAGCCCTCCATTTGGAAGTGAGCCTGTGAACCTCAGTCTACCCACTGTCAGCGAATCCCAGCTGAAGAGTCATAGCTACACGCCTGGAAGACAGCTCCAAGAGGAGGTTCAGCAGGGTTCTCAGAAACAATTTTGGAAAATAAATCCAGATTGACATAAATATTTAATATGCATCCATTAACTGCACACTCTTGACTCTAGTCTATCGACTCTTAGGAGTGTTTTGGAGAGCATATGAAGTATTTATTTTTTTATTTTTTTTGATTGTTGGTTTCCAGAGAGCTCTTCCCTGCAGGGCACTTTACTGTCATCCCTGGAAATGATAATACATTATTGGGAGTCCTTGTATTATCACCTTGCATGACCCTTCGCCCAACTAAAATAAATCAAAATAATTGATTTTTAATCCTCTCATACATTCCCTTGCGACTTAAAGGAGAAAATGTTTTCTCCATGTAATTCTCCTTCCTTCCTTCCTTCCTTCCTTCCTTCCTTCCTTCCTTCCTTCCTTCTTATAAGGAGGATTGAACCCAGGGGCATTCTACGTTTGAGCTACACCTTCAGACTTTTTTTTCTTTAATGTTGAAACAAGGTCTCACTCAGTTGCTAAGACTGGCCTCAAACCTGCAATCCTCCAGTCTCAGCCTCCCAAGTTTTTGGACTATAGTTGTGCTCCACCACGCCTGGCTCTTTTTTAATTTTTAAAAGCACATCCTTAAAGAAAGGAGTTGAGAAATAATTTGCCTTCTACATGGCTGAAGAATCTTTTCTTCAGAGAAAAGTTAGTTGCAGATGAAATTAGTATATTAGGGCTTAGCATGGGGCCTGGTGCAAAGAAAGAGACTCCAAAAAATAGCTGTTGGGTGCATGAAAGCTGTCACTCCAGAGGGGAGAGGAGAAGAGATAGTCCTCAAACATCCATATGCCTGTGGCTGGTGCTTCTTTCCCTACTTCTTTCTGATCTCTGTTTATTGCAAATCAGCAGAGTAATGAGGTCAACTGTGAAAGGGTAGAGTTAACTTTATTCTCCTGTGTTCACAACAAATGAGGCACTTGCATCTCAGCCAGGGAAGTAAGGTGTCCCCATCACAACACAAAACAAATGAATGAATGAATGAAGGTTTCTGATGCAGACCTTCGCTGTTTCATATGAAGATGCCACAGGCTGGGCGTGTAGCTCAGTGATACAGCAGCATGAGCTTAGCATGTATGAGGTCCTAGGATTGATCCCCAGCACCGGAAAAGATGAGAGCCCAAACCTGAATCTTATCAGCAAATAGTTAAGCTTATACTGAATACTCTCTACATGCAGGTCATTCACCATTTCTTCATATCAAAGATCTTACTTGACCTTAAATGTCATCTCCATAAAGCATTTTTTTGTTTTGTTTTTGTGGGTACTGGGGATTGAATCCAGGGGCATTCTTCCTCCAAGCTGCACCCCCAGCCCTATTTTATTTTTATTTTGAAACAGGGTCTCACTGGGTTGATGAAAGTCTCACTACTTGCTGAGTCTGTTCTCAAACCTGCCTCCCAAGCACTGGGATTACAGGTGTGTGTCACCACGCCCAGCTCCATAAAGCATTTTGATTACTTATTCTAAAGGAGGTCACATGTCTCTCACTGCATCTGTCATTTCCTTTATCAAAATAAATATGTCTTGGTCAACGATCTCACAGTTGCGATCCAAAAAGACTGACCACATAACTTAGAGGGAGGAAGATTTATTTGCTCACAGTTTTTGGAGATTTCAAGGCTGTTAGCCCATGTTGGGCTGGGTCTGCAGAGCCCAGGGCATGGCAGAGGGAAGTGGAGAGAGGGAGAGTCCAAGGCTCTGCTCTCACATTGTGGAGGCCGGAAGCAGAGAGAGAGAGAGCAGGGGGAGTAAGGACCTTCTATAATCCCCAAGGTCACACCCCAGGAACCCCTCTTTAGCAACCAAGCCTCTCTTCCAACATTGCTACTTTGTTTCCATGAGGGCTGGGGGGGATTCTAAATACAAACTATTACAAAATATTAACAAGAATTATCAAACTGTATAATTATTCATTTAAGGGTTGATTATCAACCATGTGCTACCCAGATATTGGGTTTTGTGACTTCAAGGATCATAACTATTCTGTTTCTCACCATATTTCTAGAGTCTCACATTACTCTTGGTTCACAGAAGAGGTTCAATAAATGTGTGCTGAGCAAAGGAATAAGGTCCAGCATGGACAGATTGTTTCACTCAACAAAATACTGTTTTCCTGGTTCTATTTATTTATTTATTTGATATTGGGGATTGAACCCAGGGTCATTCTACCTCTGAGCTACACCTCCAGATTGACACATTTTTAAATTTTTAGACAGGGTCTTGCTAAGTTACTGAGGATCACACTAAAGTTCTGAGGCTGGCCTTGAACCTATGATCCTCCTGTCTCAGTCTCTCAAGTACTGGGATTACATGTATGCACCATTTGAGCCTGGCTTCTGCTTATTTTATTTTATTTTTCTAATTTTCTTGGCTGCTTTACAAAACAATTAGGGCTTGCTAATAAGGGTCACTCTATTTCACTGCAAACATCTTAATCGCAGACTTTAGGATGTGTTAAAGCAAAGTAGAAGTAAATAAGCAATATTGACTGTTCTTTGTGGTGAGGATGATAATATTTATTACTACATGAGGTATTTAAAGAGTACTTATGTGGTAGTTCTATTTTAAGGGCTTTACACAGATAATTTCATTGGACATAATAATCCTATGAGGCAGGTGCTATTATTGTTCTCATTATACAGATGAGGAAACTGAGTCACAGAGGCAGTAAGTCACTTGTGTAAGGTTGTATAGCTAGTGCATGGGATAGCTGGGGTTCTCATATAGGCAGTCTAACTCCATTGTTCATGCTGTCTTTTTTAAGAACAAGCTGAAGATACAAAGATCTGTGTACATGTTAGTAGAAGATAAAGCTAGGGAACTTACTAAGGGTCTGAGCTTGAAGGACCCTGCATTTCAAAATAAGAATTTAATATGGAGTATTTTGGAGAACAACAAGATATAAATAAACTCCTTTGCCAGAAGTAGAAATGCAGTTTAGATTCAGTACTTATATTTGATCACTAAAATTATAACTGCAAAAAATAAATGACAAGGAGGGATTGAAGCTGAGAATCAAGATGGGGTATTGGTCTTTATCCACTTCCTCTCCTCCTTAATCCTCTGTCAATTTTATACTGAAACTATCAGAAGCACAAAAGAGAAATTGTAGCATTTTATGGCGAACAGCTGTGATGTTATAACAATGAATTCTGGTCATGAGCTTGATCTTTTTTTATTTTAATAAACCTAATTAAAAAGTAGAGATCAGGCATGATTCTGGTCAACTGAAAATACATTTAATAAACCGCAATAGGATCTAAAGCGAATTTGGAGATTAAGACTTATCATTAGCCTTGATTGAAAAAACAGGATATGGTTATTTTAGAGAAAAGAATAAACTGTTAATAAGGACGAAGTGTGAGGATAATCTTTATACGGTACTTGCCGATTAAAGTTTCCTATTGTAGGCCCAAAGTATCATAATACAAATGCAAAATATGCCAACATATTTGTCATTGAGTTATTGCTGGAAATCACTATGGGGACATCCACACACTTGTGTTTAGTGGAATCTCCCAGGATGTCTTAGGAGAGAACGAGATTCTGTCTTAATTCTAGTTAAATACCTTTCATGCATATCCATGTTTTTAGCAGCCCAATTCACAATAGCCAAATTATGGAACCAGCCTAGGTGTCCATCCATAGATGAATGGATTACAAAACTATGGTATATACACACAATGGAATTTTACTCAGCCATAAAAAAGAACAAAATCATATCTTTTGCAGGAAAATGGATGGAACTCAAGAATAGTATGCTAAGTGAGATTCAGCACTGTCAAAAAAAAAAAAACCAAATAGTTGTATGTTTTCTCTCATATAGGGAAGCTAGAAAGAAATTGGAAAACAAGGGTAATATCATATAAAAGAACAGAGATTCCAATGCAGTGCTGGAGGGGGTTTAGGGGAGATGGAGACGGAAAGCATGTAATAGTTGAAATAATACTAAATATGTATATTCCAAATTCCAATCTCAAAGACATGTGTGGGGAGGGGGAAGGAGGGATTATGACCCGGAGGGAAGAGCTCCAATAGTGGGGTGCATGTATGTTCCTATCACTCTATATCCCAGTATGACATATAATTACAATGCACCAAATAAAACTATATGAAAAAAATATAGTTTGGGTATAGAGGAGAGTTTTAGACACTTAATGGTGGGTTCAACTGCATTAACTTCAAGGCAAGAAAATCCTCTATCTTAATGGTAAACAATAAAATCTATTACTTATAGACTAGGCTTACTTCAAATCCATCTCCTAAAAATGAATTTTACAGGAGGACGGAAAACACACGCATGCACGCGCATTCACACAGACACATATGCGCGTGCACACACCTGCACACACACACGCACAGTGTTGCACTGTGAAGCTGTTTGAATAAGGATGTCAGCTAAAGTACACAATCCTTTGTTCTTTTTATCCTTTGCTGCTGTTGTCTTTCAATGACATCCTGATGCTCCAAAGATGATAGATAAGAGGCTTTTAAGTATCCTTTCAATATCTTTGGTCAGTCACTTTCATTTCGCAACACGGAATTTCTGTTAAAACAGCAATACATAAAGAAAACTGGATTGACTGCAAGGTTTTCAGATGACATCAATGCAGGAAATGGAAATGTATTTCTACCAGGTAGCATTTACATAAAACCCTTCTTTGAAAGAAATCAATGTTATTCACCTATTCACCCCACTTATATATGAGAGGCTCTTTAAAAACAAACAAACAAAACAGCACTTCTAATAGCAGAATTTCTTATAAGGTCTCCTAAACAGACTGGTACAAGGGAATGAAGCACGCCTCCTGTCAGCGCTGGGATGTGAGGTTCCTGTTGTTTTCCTTGCGTGTCTCCAATCAAGTCTGAGACTCAAGACGCAGGAGAAACCAAAGCTAAAGGAATGAACGGGTCTCTGGAGTAGAGTGTCAGGGGATACACACCAAAAAGAATTAAAAGCTTTGAAAAGTAAATGGAAATCACATCTGTATTTCAAAGCTAGAAAATTTTCCTCAATATCAAAGTATAAATATTTTATTATTGAGACTATCAAAAAACTCAGTTTTTTTTTTTGCGGTACCGGGGATTGAACCCAGGGGCGTTATACTTTCTTTTGAAACAGGGTCTCACGAAGTTGCGGAGGGCCTACGTAGAGAGAGAGAGAGAGAGAGAGCGGGAGCTGAGTCTGGCCACAAACCCGGATCCTCCCGTCTCCGCCTCCCAAAGTACTGGGATTAGAAGCGTGTGCCACCATGCCTGGCAAAAAACTCAGTTTTTTAAACTTCAAAATCTCTCCGACTCAAAATGCAAGAAAACGGGTATCATCACAAAAAAGGCAGTCTTTTTAAAAAATTAACTGATTCTCCTGAACCCCCAATCTCTTCCTGTAAAACACTTAGTAAACCATAAAATCAGAGCAATGAAAAGTTGCAGGAACATATTAGAGAATCTCTGACATCTGTGTAGACCTAGTCTCAATGGCATACTTTGGAGTTTTAATCATCAAGGCAGCAATTATACTAGGGGTACTGGTGACTCATGAATGAGTCATGCTACTTGAAAATTCATCGAGCCAAAACACATTAATATTTACCAGCTATACTGAGTAGAAAGAAACTATGGGGTTTCTTTCATGCTGGCCTTACTCTGCTTGACCAAAGACACTTCATAAAACTAAGTGTTATAAAGCCGGGCGTGGTAGTGCACACCTGTAATCCCAGTATTTGGGAGGCTGGGACAGGAGGATTGTAGGTTCAAGGCCAGCCTCGGCGACTTAGTAAGACCCTGTTTCAAAATAAAAAATAATTAAAAGGGTTGTGTGAGTGTAGGTTGGAGGTAGAATGCCCCTGAGTTCAATCCTCAATACCAAAAAAGTATATTTATTTTTAGATTTTAGTTTTGGTCTTAATCTAGAATTTCTGGGATTGTCCCCAGCTCAGTCAATGTTACTTTCTTTTACAATTTTGAGATTTGCAGCTCCTTTGTAACCAGTGAAGGAATTGAATTTAGGCCTTTTGAATCAGGTACTTAAGGTGAGCTGGGTGTGGTGGCGCACACTTGTCATCCCAGTACTTGAGATTACTTGAGACAGGAGGATCACAGGTTCGCAGCCAGCCTCAGCTACTTAGTGAGGCCCTCCGCAACTTAGTGAGACCCTGTTTCGAAATAAAAAAATAAAAAATAGAGCTGGGGGTGTAGCTTGGATGTAGAATGCCCCTGGGTTCAATCCCCAGTACCGCAAAAAAAAAAAAAAAATTAGGTACCTAAGGTAATCAATTTTCTAATTGGTACTTTTCAACACTACATTTAGTACTGATAGCAACATTCTTTCCCCAGTACCTCAGGAATTCAAGGAAAGAGAAAACATTATCAGGCCCCACTCAGTTTCCCTGCCTTTCTTTGGCCGATTCAATACAGGAACACCATGCAGATGGAGAACAGATGGAGAAAAGATGGATCTGTCATTCTAATTGGGGCTTTTTAATACAGCACCATTTTTTTTCCTCTGGACCTCACGCTCTTATTTTACATATAATTCAGAACAGCAAAAGAATACCATTACATAGCTTAGTTTTTAAAGAAAGATTGTTTTTCTGAAGGAAGTTTCCATAAATAGGCCCCTTTCCTTTAAAACAAAAGAATCACTTGTTAAACACCAGCATAAAAACCAAACGCATGGTTTATTGAAAGTGATGGGCAATTATTCCCATTCTTCAGAAAATGAGAATGAGTGTCGGAGTGATCAACTGAATCTTAAGGAAGAAGGCTTTGAACAGATGAAAGAAATGAAAGATGGAGGCTCATAGGGAATATTAATATTCATTCCCATGGCGAACAAGGAAGGAAGTTAGTCTTCCCAGTTTGGGAAAAAAGGAAAGAGTACTAGATTTCTTGCTGATGTCTTTCTTCGTAGTGTATCCCCTTTCCATCTGAGAAAAGATAAACTGGCATTCACCAGGAACAATCCAAGAGATCTATGGAGTTTAACTTACTGAATCCACCGCCACCTTTATGATACTAGTACAGAAAGGGCCCATGGTTATCCCTATCTTACAAGGGCGGAAATTGAGGCACAGAGAATTCAAGTAACTTTCTCAAGCTTTCACGTCTAGGAAGTGGCAAAACTCAACCCTATGATCAATCCGTCTGTTTACTACATGAGTCTGAGCAATTGACACAGATGCTATAAACCTCAGCCTCCTTGTCTGCAAAATGAAACAGTGCCAAGCCGGGCGTGATGGTGCACATCTGTCATCCCAGTACTTGGGAGGCTGAGACAGGAGGATTACCAGATTCAAGGCCAGCCTCAGAAATTTAGAGAGGCCCTCCTCAACTTAGACCCTGTTTCAAAATAAAATAATAAAATAAAATAGGGCTGGGGAGTGTAGCTCAGGGTAGAATGTCCCTGGGTTCAATCCTCAGTAAAGAAAGAAAGAAAGAAAGAAAGAAAGAAAGAAAGAAAGAAAGAAAGAAAGAAAGGAAGGAAGGAAGGAAGGGGAAGAGTGCGCTTATTTCCAAGGGATAGAAAGAAAGGAGAAAAAGAAAAAGGAAGAGTGCCCTTATTTCCAAGGATGTTTTGAGAAGTAAACTGAAAAATCTATAAAGCAGTAAGTACAATGTTTGGCACGTAGTAACTCTCCCAACCTCCCATGCAAAAAAAAAAAAAAAAAAAAAAACCAAGATTAATTTAAAGGATCGGAGATGAGCTCAGAAACTTTGCCTGGCTCTCACTATATCTTTTAGAAGATATTTACATGAAAAGGTGAAACTGAATTAATTACATAGAGTAACAAGAAAAAATACTCTGTAGAAAGACAAATATGAAGAAAATTGGAAATAATAAAACCCTGAAACTTAAGGAAAAAAAAAGGAAACCCAAAGACAGAAATTGTCTTCCCTGCAGAAGCCAAAGGGGTGTAAAATAATTCTACTGAATCCGGGAGGAGTTTGTGTCTGTGCCAAACCCTGACAGAGGTGGCAGGAGATTAAGAACGCAAATAAAACAGCATGATGAAAATTTTCTGAATGAGAAGGTGGCAGAGGTCAAGGGGAAAAGATCTCTGTGCTATTGATAAAGGACTTCGTTAAGCCATAAGGGGGCACAGGTATAAATATTTATTGGAATGACAGTCCGCTCAAGTCTATGTAAAGGTTAATTAGTCCGTCCTGCTGATAGCACAGGGCGCTACAGCCCCATGAACTACAAGAACAGACCTGCAGGACATTTTTGAAAGAGAGAAACCTTTGAGGAGATGAGATCTGTGTTTTCAGAGAACTCAAATTAGTAAACGTATGCCTAATTGCTAGCTGTAGAATTAATTGTAACAATCAACAGGATGTTTGCTGTTCCAGCACATTTATTTTATACTCCTTTTGCTTCTTTTAATTTACATAGGCCATTACTTTTTTAAAAATTTTAATCTTGGAGAAAGGAGCAATGACAAGAAAAAACTGGAATGGAAAAATTATTTAACCTTTATGACAAGGAAGAGGGTTCTTGCAATTTTTTTTCTTTTTTGGTAGTGGGGATTGAACTTAGGGGCATTCTACCACTGAGCTACACCCCTAGCCCTATTTTATTTAATTTTTTAAATTTGGAAACGGGGTCTCACTAAGTTGCTGAGCCTGGCCTTGAACCTGTGATCCTTCTACCGCAGTCTCCCAAGTACTGGGATTACAGGCCTGTGCCACCACACCCAGTTTCTTGCATTTTTAAATATGTTCTCTACCCAAAAGACAGCTTTCAAGTTGTAGCTTTTGAAATTGACAAGGAAGAGCATATTATGCAATATATTTCCATGTGGAATTATCATAATTGAGGGTCTTTGTATTCACTTTGCCGGCATCTATTAATTGAAATGCATTTATTAGTTAGGAGAGAACAAAGACAGTATTAAGAAGTCACACTAATGTACTCAACTATCTTTAATTTGATGCGGTGTTTATATTAAGAATCCTATGCTCAAAAGCCAGGCATTAGAGGAGACACAAGGATAAAAAGGCATAATTCTGCCATCCAGAGGGATAAGGCCAGTATACAGCAATTGTCATAAAAGGCTACTTATCACAAATGGATACCCAGGATAGTAGAAAATAATTCAGTGGGGCTACAGTGAGAATTAGGGGAAGGGAAAGCAGAAATCAGGAAAATCTGCATGAAAAAGGAGAGTATTTATATTTGAGCACAATTTATCTGAGAAATGAGAGTAGAAGAAGAAGACTGTAGCCCCTGAGACCCAGAAGTCCAAAGATATTTTGAGTTACCAGAAGTCTGAGACCCTACAAGGTTTTGTCGTCGTATTACCTAGAATAATGATACTCTGCATTAACAGGGCCATCTTGGTCCTCTAAAAAGTATGAGCAGTGTTTATGAATCTGGACCACCAGACCAAGTTTCAGGTAAGTATTTATTGGATGGTATGCTCTTTATAATTATCCCAGAAAATTTTTGCACACCAACACAGACACTTAGAATTTATTGGCTACCATTCTCGAATGAGATATGGCACCTCTGGGTAAGGCTCAAAAATAGAAGAGTAGCCCATACCTTACCACAAAGGAGGCATATCTCATATGGCCTGTGTTCCAGATACTGCCCATCAATGACTGTAGCTCATAGAACTCAAGTGTGAAATTATATTTCTAGCCCAGAAGGTAGATATTGATGAAATGATTCCCATGATGCTTAATAGACACTCTTAAAAATGTTGCTAATCAGCCCAATTCATAGTGGCCAAATTATGGAACCAACCTAGATGTCCATCAACAGAAGAATGGATTACAACATTATGGGAAATACAATGGAATTCTACTCAGCAATAAAGAAGAACAAAATAACAGCATTTGCAAGAAAATGGAAAGATCTGGAGAACATTATGTTAAGTGAGATTAGCCAATCACAAAAAAGAAGGGACATATGTTTTCATTAATATGCGCAACCTAGCGAGTAGTGGGGACACAAAAGGGACTCCAATGACAATGGAGAACCCTCAGTGGTGCAAGGGAAGGGGTACAAGGGAAGGGAAAGGGCAAGAAAGAAGCGAATCTATGGAATTACTGTCATAAACAATGTGTACATATGAGATTATACCAACATCATCCTCAGTGCTACATGTCGGGGGGAGGCGGGAGGGAGGGACACCAAGAGCTGTGTGCATGTATGTTAACACCAAACTCATACTCATTGTGATGTGAGACTACAATGCACCAATAAAAACATATTTAAAAAATGTTGCTAATCATACCTACCATACACTGCCAGAACTCTTCTTGGAGCTGTACAAAAATCTCTCAGTTAATTCCAGCACCACTTTTGTAAAGGAGATAGTATTATCATTGAATAGAAGCATTAGGTCTCAGGAAGAACACGGCGAGAGGCTAAATAACCCATCCAAGTTCAAAAGGAAAGAAGAGACAGAGACAAAATTCAAGCCAAGATCCATCAGCTTTTAAAGGCAAAATGGTATTCTCGATAGGATATATTCTGCCACCAATTCGATTCACAGAGGGAAAAGAGGATCTTAGCCACAAAGTTCTCATAGAAAACATCATAAGCTGGGTATTTGCTGCCCTTTTCTTTAACATCATGTAAGTGAAGCAAAGATGAAACATGCTTGTCTTTGAGATGAGAGAAATGAAGTGGCTGTCAAAAGGTGTAAACAAGCATTAAATTGTGTCTTTCCAAATAAATTATGTGAGAAATTGTATCTTAAATTCTTTTATCCATTACCCGTATTCATCCATTTAAAATTAGAAGCAGTTACTAAGGACGATTAGGTAAGGTCAGTCCTTAGAGATATTTCAAATCTGTTCAACATGCAATAGCTTAAAGGAATTGATGATTGTGTAACCCTAGAAAAGAAGACTTTACCATTTCTGGAAATTAAAAAGAAATTATGTGAACACTAATAGCAAACATTGTTCACTTAATTATGCACTGATGTTTAAATTGTTATTATTACTATTGAGCCGGGCGTGGTGGCACACGCTTGTAATCCCAGTACTTGGGAGGCTGAGACAGTAGAATCACAGGTTCCCGGCCAGCCTCAGCTACTTAGTGAGGCCCTCTGCAACTTAGTTTCAAAATAAGAATAAAAAATAGGGCTGGGGGTACAGCTCAGAGGTAGAATGCCCCTGAGTTCAATCTCCAGTATCACAAAATAAAAAAATAAATGAATAAATTATTATTACTATTATATTAGTTATCATTTATTACAATTAGCAAACCTGGAAACTCATACTTCAGATATGTTCCAAATGATGAATTGCACCCAGTGGTGGAGTCTATGTGTGAGATGAGTTGTTTTAAAACTGACAGTGACCAAAACAAGCAATACAGAACCATCTTTACGATGACAGCGTAACTCCCATGTGAGCCCTGTGGTGAGCTTTCTGGCTCTTAGATATTAGTCTGCAAGTCTCCCCGATTCTGGCAAATTCACACATGCCATTCACAAATTCACACAGCTCATTCCCCAAAGTCCAGCATGTACCCATGATGCTTATATACACTGCTTTATTAAAACATTCACACATTCTGTCCAACAGTGCTATTTGCTAATAAAAATGATATTGTAGATTTTTCAGAAGAAAAATCATTGCCTCTGTATTTGATAAAGCAAAACAAAAAAAGCTCTATAAAGTTACCTATATGCTTATACACACACACACACACACACACACACACACTCACAAAATAGTGGTATAACTAATACAATTGAATTTTGTTTCCTAATTCTCCCAGTTAAAATAGCTTTCTAGAACACACCTAGATTTTCAAAATAAGAATTTAAAAATTAGAGCCGGGCGTGGTGGCGCACGCTTGTAATCCCAGTACTTTGAGAGGCGGAGACCGGAGGATCCAGGTTCGCGGCCAGCCTCAGCTCTCACTCTCTCTCTCTCTCTCTCTCTCTCTCTCTCGGCCAGCCTCAACTCTCTCTCTCTCTCTCTCTCTCTCTCTCTCTCTCTCTCT
>PVJS01035952.1:0-20721 GCA_004027185.1 Glis glis | reverse complement strand
TACTGTGCCTCTCCAAGTGGGGTTCTTGTACTGTCCCTGGAGACAGTGAAACTTGAGGAGACCTGTGGCACCACCCCAAGTCGCTGCTGCACAGGTGCAGATTTGGGGGGTGTTGTTTTGTGAGTACCAGCTAGTATACCACAGAGTGGCATGCAAAAGGGATTCATTTGAGGGCCGTGCGCCTGGCCTCAGAGGAGCTGGAGGTGCATTTACTGCGGGTCCTAAGGGCATCTGGAGGCAGCGGCAGGGGAGGAGAGACCACTCCATGACACTCCCTCACCTGGAAGATATGCGCATTGGAAGCCCCAAGTGAGCATCCTTGAGCCCTTCATTGAGGACTCCCACCTGGATATAGACCAGGCCTCCCCCAAGGCTGGCTGTGTGGGAAGGACCGTGGGGGTGGGTGGGAGCCGCAGGCAGAATGCTGTCTGTAGCAGGAAGGGCCGGCCCCTCAGGTGAGGCAAGGCCCAGCTACAGCAGGTGGAAGCCACGCGGTCCTGCGGGCTCTCTGCCAGGGCAGACAGTCCCCCACACCCGTGGCCTGGGGGAGCCGCGCTGCCTGAGCCATGTTCCTAAGGATGCCGAGGACCAGGGCCGCCTTCCAGTCCTCCCCTGTAGAGGAGACCTGGGGGCAGGTGAGGCAGTCCCACCTAGTTTGGGTCACTTCTCTGGTTTCCTCCTCCATTGTCTACTGTCTGCATAGGGTTACACGGGAAAATGGAAAACGGCAGAATTCCAGGCCCTCGCGGAGGGATCAGGTGCAGGGGAGCTGCTGCAAGTTTAATGAGCTGGTTGCTAATTGCTGCCTCAGAGGGCCTGTGTCCGCCCCGCCCTGGCAACAGCCTTGGCTTGCTTCCTGCCCCGCAGCCAGCTCCTGGAACCGCCCGGCAGGCTCCTGGAGTTCCTGGTGAAGCCCTGCAGCCCTGCTGTGGGTGGAGGAGTGAGTGGGTGTGGCAGCTTACTCACAGGTGTAGTTGAGTGGGGAGAGGCATCAGAGAAGCCACCTCGAGGGCCCCCTCCCGGCCCCTTGCTGTTCCTTGTAGTGCTAGGTGGGTGGGCTATGGGGTACACCCATGGACAGGAGAGGAAAGGGGCCTGGGAAGATGAAGGGACCGTGCCCGAGGTCACTCGGCTGGTGTATAAGAGTTGGAACCAACTTGGGTCTTACCTGCTCCTGATCTCTGCTCCATTTTCCCAGTCAAAGGACTCCTTGTATGGCCAGGTCTGTGAATGGTGACAGGTGGCCCTTTTTGAGAATCTGTCTAGGTAGAGCATTGTCCTGAGCCCTTGAGAGATGTCATTCTTTAATCCTCACCACCCTGTGAGGTGGGTGTTGATGCAGCTGGAGCCAGGGGGCTGGTCCCTCCGGGCCCCAGGATGGAGAGGGGAGATGTCCCTGCAGCCTCGCGGGTGCTGGCCAGCTCTGAGGTCTGGAGGCGCCTGGATGTCGCCTTGCTGTTGGCCCAGGCAAGCACTTACCTCCTCGAGTCTTGGCCTCACCTGTCTCAGGTGATGGGGGAACCTCTAGGTGCACTGACAAGATGGAGTGCTGAGCATCAGGAGGGCTTCTCGTGCCCTCTCAGGCTGTCCCCGCGGGCCTCCCCCAGCATGCTCTGCCCGTCCCCCTGCTGACCCCTGCCCGTGTCTCTTCTTTCAAGCTTGTGCCACTTCGGGCCTCTTCAGCTGCATCTCCATCTCCCCCCTGAAAATTGCGGCCGGCGCATGGATGATGTAAGTATGCATGGCTGCCCTACCTGCTCCCCCCCCATGCAGGTTTCCCCATGAGGGGTCAGGACTGGGGGACACCAACCCATGCCTTTCCTGGGTGCAGAGTTGAGGCTACAAACAGTGGCTGGGCGTCCTGTGAGGCGGACTGTGCAGACCCCCTTTTGCTGTGACGTTCCTGCCTCTGGGTGCTCCAGGGCTGTGGTGTGGAAGGTCAGCCATCGGGGTGGCCCAGCTGGGGAGAGTGGTCCAGCTGTGAGGGGGGTGAGCAGTGCCAGAGGCAGGCAGGGCTGGCAGAAGCAGCCCTAGGTTGGCACAGGCATTGGTGTTTGGGGCACCGTCAGGTGAGTTCTGTGCCACCTCTGGCCAGGGTGGCTCGATCCCAGGGGAGGGGAAGGGAGGACGCAGGACCGGTGGTTGGTGCAGCTCTGGCCGAGTGTGGCCCTCTTAAGGCACACGGAAAGTGGCTGTGTTGGAGCATTTGCCAGTGCCTGCGAGGGGCTGCAAGGGGCACACTGGGGCAAGATGCAGGCCCTGCCCTCAGACCTCACCAGGGGTGAGACACGGGGCTGTAGGGGAGGGGCGCAGAGGTCTGAGCTGGCTGAGGAAGCAGGGGTGGGCGTTGATGGAGGGGCGGTGCGGGGCCGGCTCCGAGGGTGGTCAGAGGCTGGCAATTCCTCATGTGCAAGCTGGTGGCCGGGGGACTGGTGTGGGGGAGGCTGACTCGGAGGCCAGAGCAGTGTCCGAGAGTTATGAGAGAGTTCCTGCCTGGGGCTCAGGTCCCGATGCTGCGTCTTTGTCAAGCAGGGCATCAATGTTTCAGGCTTGAGACAGACAGAAGGGCCTGGCACATGGCAGGGGCTCAGGGTCCAGTAACACCATTACCCAGCCATGAGAGCCAGTGTCCTCAACACCAGGGCTTAGCTGCTCCCAGCGAACGGGCTGGGCTAGGAGGGCCTTCCTCCCCAGCCCTGTGTCCACCTGGTCCTCCCGTCCCTGGGCCCAGGCCCCCTGTGCTGGGCACCTGTCTGCCTCTGACTGAGGGTGGGCCGACTGGCTCTGGCCCTCCGCTCTACTGGTGGAGGCTGCCTTCCTCTGGGATGGTGATGTTGGTGACAGTGGTGACGGTGCTGACAGCTGGCAGAGCTGCCCAGTGCTCTGCGTGGCTGAACTTGCCATGGGATCACAGCCCGGCTGCAGAAAGGGGTCTTGCTCCTGTTTTCGCAGCCAAGAGGGTTAACGGGCTAGACATGGTGGCGCACGCTTGTAATCCCAGTACTTGGGAGGCTGAGACAGGAGGATCCGGGTTCACGGCCAGCCTCAGCTACTTAGTGAGGCTCTCTGCAACTTAGTGAGACCCTGTTTCAAAATAAAGAATAAAAAATAGGGCTGGGAGTGTGGCTGGGAGGTAGAATGCCCCTGGGTTCAATCCCCAGTACCGCAAAAAAAAAAAAAAGAGGGTTAACGGACCAGATGCCTGGTCTTGCCCTCCAAGAGTGCTCAGTTGAGGCAGGGAGGCGGGGGCACCGGCACAGCTGGGGGGTCGGTCGACGTGCTCACAAGACTCTGTGGGGCAGAACCAGGTGCCCTGGAGTGGCCGGGCGCTTCCTGGGTGGGCGAGGGAGGGTGCGCTCCTCGCGGCACTGGCGCTGGGCCGCCAGGTTGTCACAGCTGCTCTCCTCCCACCCTTGCCCCGCAGCATGAACGCCTTCATCCTGCTGCTGTGCGAAGCGCCCTTCTGCTGCCAGTTCGTGGAGTTTGCAAACGTGGTGGCCGAGAAGGTGGACCGGCTGCGCTCCTGGCAGAAGGCAGCCTTCTACTGTGGGTGAGGCCCTGCTGGGCAGGGTTCCCCTAAACCCTGCCGGTGAACGGACCCGAAGGGCGGGGGTTGGGAGGGTGCATGTGGGGGCGGGGAGCAGATGCCAGGTTTCCTCTCTGCAGAGGTTTAGACTTGATAGCCCTGGGCAGAGCCACTGGACGATGGCCGCTGAAGAACGGGACCGAGCCATTCTGCATCCAGGGGTCAGCTTCAGCTAGTTATAGGGGACTTCAAAGGCGCATGAGATTGGAGTCCCCACAGCCTTGTGTGCAGTGGAGGAAGGGGAAGCACCTGCAGTTTGGCCCGTCGGCGGGGGCCTTAACAGCTGAGGTAGAGCTGCATGATGTGTTCTGTGCAGCCTCTCCCAGGAACGTCCTGACATGAGGGGGACGCGGGAGGTGGAACAGAAGATACTGTCACCTCTGATATGTTTTGCTTTGGTTTTCCTGTTTCTGACAAAGTCTCTGTGTGGTACTTCAGCTCAGTGGTAAGACTGAACTACTGTCGATACACAGAGGCTCCTACCACAGTGCCCTGCATGGGAGGCTGCAGGGCAGCGGTGTTTATTCTTTTTATCCAGATTATCTGTAAGATTAGTTCACACCAGAGCGTGGAGGAGGCCCGGGGGCTCTTACTGAGAGCACAAGATAGGTGGTGGCTCTGCAGCGCTTTCCGGCTGTCTTAATCTCGATCGAAGGCAGGATCACAAAGGACTGACCGACATACATCGATATGCCTTTGGAGGTTTTAAAGATGTATTTTCAGCTGGGTGTGTGGCATGTGCCTGAAATCCCAGTACATGGAAGACTGAGACAGGAGGATCGCAGGTTCAAGGCCAGCCTCAGCAACTTAGTGAGACTCTCAGCAACTTGGCAAGACCCTGTTTCAAAATAAATAAATTAAGCTGGGCGTGGTGGCGCATGCTTGTAATCCCAGTACTTGAGAGGCTGAGACAGGAGGATCGCAGGTTCACAGCCAGCCTGCAGCTACTTACTGCAACTCACTAAGTTGCAGAGGCCCTCTGCAACTTAGTGGATCCAGGTTCGCGGCCAGCCTCAGCTACTTAGTGAGGCCCTCTGCAACTTAGTGAGACCCTGTTTCAAAATAAAGAATAAAAAATAGGGCCGGGGGTGTATATCGGAGGTAGAATCCCCCTGGGTTCAATCCCCAGTACCACACACACATAAAAATTAATTAATTAATTGAATAGGGCTGGGGGTGTAGCTTGGAGGTAGAATGCCCCTCAGTTCGATCCCCAGTACCACAAAAAACACAGTTTCAAAATGCTAATAGTAATATATATTCATTACAAATAATTTGTAAAATGGAAAATGTTACTCAAAGCCTCACTTTATCAACCTTTTGGCGTGTGCCTTCTAGTCTGAATTCAGACATTTTTTCAGCTTTTTTTTTTTGTGTGTGTGTGTGTGGTACCGAACCCAGGGCATTCTACCTCCGAGCTACACCCCAGCCTTATTTTTTATTTTTATTTCGAAACAGGGTCTCACTGAGTTGCAGAGGGCCTCACTAAGTAGCTGAGGCTGGCCGCGAACCTGGATCCTCCGGTCTCAGCCTCCCATTTCAGTTTGTTTTTTATCATGGTTATAACCATTATAAATAAATTTGTACCTGCTTTTTTCACTTAATACAATGATACGAACATTTTCAGTATTACCCTGGAGACTTTGTGGCATTACTTTATTCAGTTGGACGTACCATTTTCTTAATTTGTTAACTCTGGTGTAAATCAAGCGGTGAAGAACATCTCTCTGCTAAAGCTTCTTCTATATTCGCGATGACTTCCTTAGACATGTTTCTGGTGTGGAGTTACCAAAGAGTACAGTCATTAAAAAGATTTTTTTTGCAGTACCGGGGATTGAACCCAGGGGTGTTCTACCTCTGAGCTACACCCTCGGCCCTATTTTTTATCCTTTATTTTGAAACCGGGTCTCACGAAGTTTCGGGGGGCCTCACTAAGTAACTGAGGCTGGCCGCGAACCCGGATCCTCCGGTCTCCGCCTCCCAAGTACTGGGATTACAAGTGCGTGCCACCACGCACGGCCTAAAAAGATTTAATATGTGTGTTCAGTTGCTTTCTAAAAAGGCTGCCTGGGTGTCCCCTCTGCCCAGCACTGTGTACATTCTCTTGTTTGCCTTTGTTATCTCAGAGGTAAAAATAATTTCTTGTGGGTTCTAATTGCATTTTTTTTTTTTTTGCAGTACCGGGGATTGAACCCAGGGGCATTCTATCTCTGAGCTATACCCCAGCCCTATTTTTTATTCTTGATTTTGAAGCAGGGTCTCACTAAGTTGTGGAGGGCCTCACTAAGTAGCTGAGGCAGGCCGTGAGCCCGGATCCTCCGGTGTCAGCCTCCCAAGTACTGGGATTACAAGCGTGCGTCACCATACCCGGCTTCTAATTGCATTTTACTTGAAATTTTTCCTGGTTTACTTTTCAACCTGTTAGAATCTTAGCATTTTGACTAGTGGGTTATATATGTTTTCTATATTAAAGATTTCATACAGCTAGATGTGGTGGCATAACCCTATAATCCCAGTACTTGAGAAGCTGAGACAGGAGAATCCCACATTTGAGGTCAGCCTCAGCAATTTAGTGAGAGCCTGTTTCAAAATAAAAAGGGTTGGGCGTGGTGTCGCATGCCTGTAATCCCAGTACTTGGGAGGCTGAGATAGGAGGATCGCAGGTTTGAGGCCAGCCTTAGCAACTTAGTGAGACCCTGTTTCAAAATAAGAAATAGGGCTAGGGGTGTAGCTTGGTGGTAGAATGCCTCTGGGTTCAACCTTTAGTACCCCCCAAAATAATAATAATAAACAAAAAAAATTTAAAAGGGCTGGAGGTGTAGCTCAACAGTAGAATGCCCCTGAGTTCAATCCCCAGTACCAACCCCCCAAGATTTCATATTCCTTTGTTGTATTTCCTACACATCTTTTTCTTTTTTTTTTTTTTTTGCGGTACTGGGGATTGAACGCAGGGGCGTTCTACCTCCGCGCCACACCCCGGTCCTATTTTTTAGACTTTATTTTGAGACCGGGTCTCACGAAGTTGCGGAGGGCCTTTTCTAGCCTATTTTTGCCTTTAATTTTGTTTTGACAAGATTTCCCCTGTGATCTTTCTTTTTCCTTGTGATTCCTATTATTTTATTACAGAGGCTCCTCAACTTAGGATGAGCTCACACCCTGATAAACTCCACAACTAACCCCACCAACCTTAAATGTGCTTAGAGCCTTTATATTCGCCTATGGTGGGCATCATGGCATAGTATCCCTACCACACATCACTAGCCCTGGAAAAGATTAAAACTCAAAATTCCAAGTATGATTTCTACTGAATGCATGTGGCTTTTGCAGCACCATAAAATTCAAAACTTCAGTGGAACCATCGTAAGCCGAGGACAGCCTGTACTTGGAAATGTTTAGCTGCAGTAAAATCTAGCACGGACATTCAGGTGGCAGGCAGCTGGCCGTGAGCCCGGGCTCCTGCACAGGCGGCCTCAGGAAGTGGCAGGACAGAGGGGGCCTTTAGGGTGCTCTCCCGCCTCACCAGGAATCACTGCTCATTGGGATCAAGAATCCCAATGGGCTGCAAGGATTTTAAAGCCCAGAGGACCCTGCCACCAGGTGGCACCCTGCTGCGGCGGGGACTGGCCAGCCGCAGCGCTGACCCTGCAGCTCACGCCCGCAGTGATGAGCCTGAGTCCTTGGGTTTGGTGTGGGGACCTTGTTGGCATCTGGCTGGGTCCACTGTGCTAATGCGAGCATTTACTCAGCGCTGGCGATGTTCCAGGCTGCGTGGTACACAGTAGGTAGCCCGCCTTGCCTTGGGCAGTCTAGAACCGCTCTGAGGGTTGACCCCCCACTCCACAGCGGTGGACTGAGCCTTAGAGAAGCTAGGTAGCTTGGTCACAGGGCTTGCAAGGGGTCAGACTTGACACCAGTTTCTCTGGGCACAGAGAGGGTACTGGACCAGCTTCCTGCTGTTTAACCCTTGGTGGACCACAGGTCCTGCCAAAAGCCTGATGAAAGCTTTGGTTCTTTTCCCCCAGAAAAGGCACAGGGTTTTGCAGACACAATTCGGGGTGTTTGAGGACTTTCTGAGCCTGGCCATGAACGTGTGTCCTGGTTGATTTCTAGAGATCCTTCCTGCCCCCCTGCCCCCGGGTCTGGTGAGAAGCCTGGACGTGCTGTGGTGGCGCAGGGTGGTGGGAGAGCCCCTGACCTCTGTTTCTCCCCTAGGATGGCTGTCGTCCCCATCATCATGAGCCTGACCCTGACCACGCTACTGGGCAATGCCATCGCCTTCGCCACTGGGGTGCTTTACGGACTCTCTGCCCTGGGCAAAAAGTGAGTCTGCCAGTCCCCGCCCCAGTGGGACCTCCCCTCCTGCCTCCTCCTTCCTCTCGGTGGGGAGGGTCTGAGAGCAGCCCCTTTTGTCCAGTTGTGGAAACTGAGGCAGGGCAGTTGCCAGTGACTCATTAGTGCTCTAGGGAATGCAGGAGGTTCCCTGGGTGGCCTGTCCTGCCAGCCTGGTCTCTTCTCATCTGGGCTGTGACCAGGCATCGCAGCCAGGTGCCACCTCTCCCGCAGGGCGCAGGCTGAGAACAAATCTTCCTCAGCTGGTGTCCAGGCAGCCTGTGCCATTATCAGAGGTGACCAGGCCTTTGTCCCTCCAGCAGTGGCCTCTGTCTGGGGAACCAGAAGGCCCAGAAGGCTCTGCCTGCAGGTCATGCCTGGATGGCAGGCCAGAAGCCGGGTGGTGCCGGGAGGCTGTGCCCTGGGGGACATCCTCCGCTTTCTCTCCAGGGGCGATGCCATCTCCTACGCACGGATCCAGCAGCAGAAACAGCAGGCGGATGAGGAGAAGCTGGCGGAGACCCTGGAGGGGGAGCTGTGACTCTCTGTCCATGATGAGCTTGTCTGGATGAGGCAGAACCTTGGGAGAAGAGCCCTGCACGTGACCCTGCACTGGGACTCCTCTGCCCACCTGTTCTCCAGATCGGCCAAGCCCAAAGCCCCTGACCCTGCTGGTGCTAAGGGCCTGGGCCACAGGGCTCGGGCAGAACAGAGCAGAACCAGCCACAGCACTGTGTGGATGGCCACCAGCCCACTCCTCCTGCCAGCCGCTGCTGGGTCTGCAGGCTCCACCCTGCTAGTGGTCCACCTTTCTCTAGACCCACTGGGCCTGGCTGGAGGGGGAGGCACATCACCTCGGCTCCTAACCTCCCCCAGGATCTTCCGGTCTGAGCATTGTGCAGAGGGGACATAGCCCACTCTCCTGGCAGGTGGAGGCCCCGATCCTGCCCTGTCCTCAGTGCAGAGCAGTGTTTTGAGACCACCTGCTGCCGCCCAGGGACATGGCTGGCCCTCCGGGAGCCCACAGTGCTTCCAGGATGCACCCCTTACCCAGAACAGCAGGCTGGCAGTGGCCAGATGGTTGGGTGGAAGAGCTCCCTGCCCAGTTACCCACACTGTTACTGTTGACCAGCTGCCGTAGGACACCCCGGCTGCCCCACCTCCATGGGCCTGGCCTGAGCCCCCAGGTTCTGCCTCGGGCCTGGTGCTAAGGAAGTGGGGAGAGGCACTTGTGGGGTGCCCTTCCTCCCCTCTAGTGTGGTCCTGCCGGTGTCAGCAGCGGCTAGCAACCTGTTGGTAGGGGCCAACTCAGCCCACCTCGGGTGTTCCTGCCAGCCTGCCCCTGGGTAGCTTCCTGCCTCTGGAAAGCTGAGCAGAGACCAGAGCCACCACCCCTCAGAGCTGTCCCTGCTCCCTGGTGCCAGGCCACCAGGAGCAAGCCTGCATGGTGAGAGCCTAGAGGGCTGGTGCCCAGGAAGTGGCCCTTTCTGGACATGCCCGTCACACCCTATCTGTCCTCCACACTGCCATCTCTCCCTCCTGCCCCGGGACTGCGGCTCCAGCTGCTGATCCTCAGATTCGTTCTGGGCTGTGAGGCACATGAAGTTCTGATGGGCCTGGGCAGAGTGGGCTGGTATGGAAAACGCTCCCTCTGGGGCCTGCTCCTGGCTCCCTCCCAGACCCCCAGCTGGGCCTGCTGGGAGCTCCAGGATGAGGGCCTGGGCCTTGCTCCCTGGAGCCCTGCCCAGGGCTGCTTCCCAGGCCTGCAGTATTTGGGGTGGGGAGGGGCAGCAGGCGCTCAGGTTGGGAGAGGGTATCTTTGGGCTCTGCCGGACACTGCCCTGGGGACACAACAATGGGCTCTGGTGTCGGCAGCAGCCCCCCAGGGAGCCCAGCCAGGCTGAGCCCCAGGATGGCGGGTGGGACAACCTGTCTTCAGGGTACCTCTGGGGCCGCCTTCCTCAGGCCAGTGCTGGGCTCCAAGGGCTGAGCGTGTGCGTGCGCGTGCGCGTGCACGTGTACGTGTGCGTGTGACTTGTCTACCTCCCAGGGCGTGGCCTGCCACTCTGCTCTCTCGTCCAGGCATGGGACTTGGGACTCAGTGGTCACCCCTGCCAGAGTGGCCTTGCTGGCTGGCAGGAGCAGGAGGGGAAGGGGTTGGCTGGGCCATCCAGGAAGGCCACACCCCACCCTGAGGGGAAATTCTATTGCTGGGGAGGGACACAGAGGTGGGAGGGCTCTTGGTCTCAGGCTAGAGTGGGGTGGTCACTTGCCCGGGGATTCCCAGCAGGTAGTGTTGCCTCCCCGTGGTGGGGCCATCGCCAGTCCGGCCGTCGGGTCCCCTGCCTGCCCCGTGCATCTGCTCTGCCCAGGGCTCCTTCGCCGCTTCGTTTGCTCTCCAATGTTCAGCTTGAGTTCGGAGCAGTAAAGCAAGGCTGTGGTTTGTATGCTGGCTCTCCGCCCGTTACCTCTGTGCCCATCAGAGTGGCAGGGATGCCCCAGTCAATGCCGGCAGAACAGGGCCACTGGCCCAGGAAGTAACTCCAGGTCCTGTCCTGAGCCTACACAGACAAGGAAAGCAGCTAGCCCAAGGACACACACAGAAGCTGGGGCCTGTGAAGGGCCGGCCCACCGGCTGCCTCGCTTTTCAAGTCCAGAGCGGCTACAAAGGGCCCTGCTGGGGCGGCAGACCCTGGGGCCTCGGCTGAGAGTTTGGGTCTAGCCTGCCTACTGGAATGGGGAACTGCTCCCCCAAAGATCCCACTCTTTCCTCCCTAGAGCTGTAGGTCCAATTTATTTATTTTTGTAAGTAGGGTAAACACAGTTTGCAGACTGGAGCCCTTGTCGCCTGAGGTTGGGCAGGGGCAGAGGAAGTGGCCATCCTGGGTCCTGTGCCCTGGCCTTTGCAAGTCCGGAGTGGTCCCCATGATGTCCACAGACCCTTGTGAGCACAGATCCCCGTCCTCCTGTCCATGGCCAAGATGCTCAATGGCGGAAAAGCGATCAGAGCAGGGTGACATGAGGATGTCCCTGTGTAGACCTGTGGTGCCACCTCCAGCCCTGTCCTCCGTCCTTGACACAGCCCTCTGTGGGGAGTGTCCCTCACGTGAGTCAGGATGCAGGCCTGGGATCGCCAGCAGGGCCTTGTCCCTGGATGCTGGCTTGTGCCCTCCTGTGGCCCATGCCACCTCCTTCCCTGCAGGGCTCAGCTGATTTGTGTGCAGCGTGGCAGGTGCCAGAGCTGGGGGCTGTGCCTGGACGCCGTGCTGCCTGTTGGTGTGTCCCAGCTGGTCCTGTGCTCTGGCCTGCGGCGGGACTACTGCTGCCTGGCTGCAGGGTGCAGGTTTGCAGCCACCACTGAGGCCCGGCGCCTGGTGGTTTGGCCCTTCCTGGGCAGGCTCCCACCCTAGCGCAGGAAGGACCTCCTCCCGTTCTGGAAGAAGGACTCGATCTGCTCCAGCGAGCGGCCCCTGGTCTCCGGCACGCAGCAGCCGGTGAACACCAGGCTCACCAGGCAGATGGCCGCGAAGAAGAAGAAAGGCACCTGGAGGCCGAAGGCGTTCTGGGGACGTGGAGCAGGAAGCCAGGTCACGCAGGAGCAAGGCGGGGCCTCCCCCAGGACAAGTGGACCTTCATCTGGTCACCCCCTAGGGCTCCCACTGCTTCCCGTCTGCCCCTCGGCTTTTCCTGGGGCTTGCTCTTGGTGTTCCTGCCTGCCTGGAGGCTTCCCTGGGCCAGGCTCCCCGCCCCACCCCAGCACCAGCCCTGGGCTGCCTCCATGGCCTGGCAGTAGTGTGTGTAACCCCGCCCCGCCTACTCTGGGTTTTCACCCCACGGCTGCTGAGTGGACCTGGTGAGGCACTGGCCTGAGCTGCCCCAACTGGATTCTCGTTGTGGGACTTTGGACCTGAGGCAGGGGGTGGAGCCGGGTGTGTGGGCAGGTGGGCGGGGCTTGCTGGCTCTTGGCAGGGCCTGGGCCGAGTTCCTCAACTCTTCCCGTTTTTTACAATGAAGGGGCCGTGGCTGTGCTGTCACTGGGTCATTCTTAGCCTGTGTGTGTGTGTGTGTGGAGGGGGGGACATGCACCAGCCTCCTGGCATCACTGTGAGGGTCAGGTCACTTCCCCGAGAAGGCCCTGGCACAGCAGGGGCCCCTGGCTGCAGGAGAGGGCCTCAGGGTCCTGGGTCCCTGCCGAGCACTTACCACCACCAGCAGGAAGGACTTGGTGAGGACGAAGGCCGTGAGCCAGCTGACCAGCACGCAGAGCCCCGAGGCCACGCCGCGGGCGCGCAGGGGCAGGATCTCGGACATGAGCAGCCACGTGATGGGCCCCCAGCCCATGGCATAGCCTGCCCAGGGGAGGGGAGGGGAGAGGGACCGGCTCAGGCTCAGGACTGGCCGGGCAGCCAGGGAGACCCATCTCTCCAGCCTCCCCCTCTGCAGACAAACCAGGACAGCACACTGCCCCTGTCTCACGCACGCCCAAGACAGCCCCTCGCCCAGGCCCACTCCCACCCCCAGGGTTCCCGGCCACTTACCCATGATGAAGAACATGGTGGCCAGGAGGGGCACCAGGGTGAGGTAGCTGGTGGGTGTGGCCGGGGGCTGCTCTGTGCCCCCCAAGGACAGGTTCTCTAGGCCCATGGTACTGTTGGGGGTCAGAGGTCTCGGACCAAAGTGGACATAGAGCCCCAGTGTCAGGTTGGCGGCAAACATGATGGAGGCTGTGGACACAGGCGGCCCTCGGGCCCGAGACCCCTGAGCCAAAGCTCCCCAGAAGCTCCTGCGCCCGCCCCACAGCTCCCCGAGCCTGGGCATGGCTGGCCTGTGCCAAGGCCTCTCGCAGGGCAGAGTGGGGCCTCCAGCCCTGGTCTGGGCCTCATCCTGCCCCGTGGCGTGTCTCCATGGCCGCCTCCACTTGCATGAGTCAGAAGGCTTTTCTGGAGCAGCTGGCCAGTGCACCTGGGGGTGGCCAAGGGGTCACAGCGGCCCAGCCCAGGCATCTGCGGCAGCTGCTGGTGGGCCCAGGGGCACGAGTCACGGCAGGGGACACTCACCTGACACGAAGAGCAGGATCTTGCGGCCGGCCAGGTCCATGGTGAAGGCGGCGATCAGCACGGACAGGAGCCTCACGGCCCCCACGATGGCTGCGTCATACTTGGGGGGCTGCAGAGGGGGCCACAGGGACTGAGAGACCTGCCTGCCGCTCCTGTCCCCCCAGGCACTGCAAGGTGCTCGGACCTGTACTGGTCACCACTCCTTTCAAGCGCTGAGCCACCAACCGTGTGCCAGATAGGTGGCCAGGCACATCTTCGGCACACCACTTTTGCCTGTGGGCCTCCCGGCAGGAGCACATCTGCTTGCCCACCACTGAGCCCAGCTGGCACAGAGCCCGGGCAAGACAACGTCTTGGGGGACCGTGCTATCACCCTCAACCTCATCTCATGAGATGCCTCGAGACGGGCCTCTGAGCCCCGTGCTGCCTCCTGCCACCAGGGCAGTGACGGTCCTCACTGTGGAGTCACAGGGGCTCAGCCTGGGCCCATGGCCCCAAGGGGCTCACCTCTCTATTAAATTGGTTTCCTTTTCCATCCTCTATGACTTATTTTAAAACATTTAAGTTTTCCTTAAAAACACAATTCATGGCCAGGCGTGGTGGCGCACGCTTGTAATCCCAGTACTTTGGGAGGCGGAGACCGGAGGATCCGGGTTCGCGGCCAGCCTCAGCTCTCTCTCTCTCTTCCTGTCTCTCTCTCTCTCTCTCTCTACTTAGTGAGGCCCTCCGCAACTTCGTGAGACCCGGTTTCAAAATAAAGTATAAAAAATAGGGCCGGGGGTGTAGCACGGAGGTAGAACGCCCCTGGGTTCAATCCCCGGTACCACACAAAAAAAAAAAAAACCCAAAAACAAAAAAACAATTCATGGCTCAGAACAGATGGAACCCCTGGTGGCCTCTGCTCGCACGGGTCTGTATGCCTGACCTGCGGCATGGAACGGGTGCTGGGGGATCTGGGATCAGCGCATGAGCAGGCTCCCTGGCGGCCCAGCTTGTGTGGGACTCGGCGGGCACCAGCCAGGGCGGGCTCTCACCAGCAGCACGGCCGTGCTGTCGAAGATGGACTGCAGGTAGACGAGGATGGGGGTGATGCCCGTCAGCTGCTGCAGGAAGCGCATCAGCAAGGCGATGAGGATCGGCCGGTACATGTGGGGGTCCCGGGCCTCCGCCCACGACACGCGGCTGCTCTGGAACACAAGGCCACGGCTGAGGGGGCTGCGTGGGCCTCTCTAGCAGCCCCCGCCCTGCTCTACCCTTCCTCCTCTTTCAGCCAACGAGGCAGCCCCACCCGCCCCCAGGCCCTGGGACCTGCTGGAGCCATCCTATTCTAGAAAGAGCACCCAGGGCTTGGAGAGGCCTAGCAACTGCCATGGCCACACAGAGTCACGGGTGGTGGTGAGGTAGCCAGCCCCTGCCCCGGCCACACCTGTCTCCGGACGTTGTCCTGGATCTGCTGGAATTCCCAGTGGACGTCAGTGTGGGCCGCCCGAAGCCAGGTCAGCGCCTGCAGCGCCTCCTCATCCCTGCCCCGTGACAGCAGGAAGCGCGGGGAGTTGGGCATGAAGCTCAGCAGCAGGACCATGATGAGCACGGGCCCCTCCCCAGCCACGGCCAGCCAGCGCCAGGGCAGCAGGAGGCCTGGAGGAGTGGGGTGTGAGGGGCTGGGGTTCAGGCTAGACGGAGCCACTCCCACCAGGGCCTCTGCGCAGCCTCGTCTGCCCTTTGAGTTGTCTGAGGGTCGCTTCCCTCAGGGAGCCTTCCCTGATTGCCCCAGTCTCCGTGATGGAAGCGGGATTGCCTGGCCCTGGCACTTAGCGGGAGGTCCTGGGAGGGTCTCCGGGGCCACGGTTAGGTAGGGAATGGGGAAGATGGACTCTTAAGGCCTGGGACACCTGCCCCACCTGCCCATGCGGCTGCGCCTTGCTCTCTTTCCTACGTGGACTCCCCTGTAAACTGTGCTTGCTGGCAGCCTTCTGCTGTTGGAAACCGGCCTGAGACCCCAGGTCCAGGAGACGGCCTGTTAGGGGTAGGGCCTCGTCAATAGCGGGGACAGGGAATGGCCTAGACAAAACGGTGGCACAGGGGGCTGGAAAACCAGGTCTCTTGCTGCCCGGCCCTGGGCTCCACCGCCTGCCCCAGTGGCCCCCTTACTCCCCAAGCCACACAGGGTACACAGGGCGATACTTGCCAAGGGCGTAGAGGGACAGGGATCCGAACACGGCCATGAGCTGTGGAGTGGCACCCAGGGCTCCACGAACGCCAGGGGGCGCGATCTCAGACACGTATACCTGCAAGACACACCCGCCCCCCAGGCTCTGGTGAGAGCGCAGGCCCCAGGGCCTGGCTGAGACGGGAGCCATGGCTCCTGGGAGCCATGGGAAGTGGGGGCTTCTGGTGGGGTCTCGTCCTGACCATGACTCGCAGCATGCTCTCTGGCCTCAGTTTCTCTAGATGTAAGTGGGCAGAAGCACTCGGCTCTGGAAGGGGGACCATGAGGCTGGGAATCAGCCAGGCCAGGGGGGCGCCCAGACCTGGGCTGAGCAGGAGGGTCCGTTCCTCAGTCACCTTCGCCTCCTCTCCCCTGGCTCGCCGGGCCAGCTGACTGGGGATATGTGGAGCCCTGGACGCAGAAGGCTCCTGGAGGGGCACAGGGCAGCGACTTCCCTTCTGAGCCGTGCATTGCTCAATGTGAATTTTCTCCAGTTGAGCAATGAATCTGACTGTGGTCAAGACACAGGGTAGAAAGTCGGGAGAGTCCAGGGTGGAGACAGCTAGGGACATGGGGCCAATTTCCCAGAAATTAGCTGCGTTGGTTGGGGTGAGCTGAGGCTCCCTGGGAGGCCAGAGGGGACTGTGAGTATATTCTCAGTGAGCAGAGGCATGGAGGCCAGGAGGCCTTCCCCACATGGTGGTAGTGCGCAGACACGGAGGTGGCGGGGGAAGGCCTGGCCGTACCGGGATGCAGGCGGCTGTGAGCCCCCCAGCGAAGCCGGTCAGCGTCCTTCCCAGCAGCAGCATCCAGAGGCCGTGGGCGCCCGCCATAAGTGCGTAGCCAGCGGCTGCAGGTACCGCCGAGAACATGATGCTGAGCTTCCGGCCCAGGAGGTCGTTGAGCACCATGGCACTGAGGCCCCCTGCCGCGGCGCCCAGGGTAAACACGGACTGCAGAAGAAGGGTGCAGGGCAGAGGTGTCTGGCCCTGAGCACCCCCACTGCCCGCCAGAGCCCAGAGGTAGCTTCCTCCCCAGCTAAGCCCAGAAGCAAGTCTAGGACCTCAGCCAGTTATGGCAGGGAGTCTCCTGTCTCCAGAGGTGTACAACAGCGTGTGCACGGCCATGGGTTGGAGGAGTCCTGCCCTGGGAAGGAGGTGGGGCCATGTATCCACAGTGGTTCTGTCCGGCAGGTGCTTACATGTTTAATATATGTATATATTATATGTATGTCTAACATATGTCTAATATATATACATGTCTTATATATTACATATATATTACATGCCATATATATATATATATATATATAATTTTTTTGGTGGTACTGGGGATGGAACCCAGGGACATTCTAACTTCAAGATACACCCCCAGCCCAATTTTATTTGCATTTTTTTTTTTTTGCGGTTCCGGGGATTGAACCCAGGGGCATTCTACCTCCGAGCTACACCCCCAGCCCCTATTTTTTATCCTTTATTTTTGAAACCGGGTCTCACGAAGTTGCGGAGGGCCTCACTAAGTAGCTGAGGCTGGCCGGGAACCCGGATCCTCCGGTTTCAGCCTCCCAAGTACTGGGATTACAAGCGTGCGCCACCACGCCTGGCTTATTTGCATTTTTTGAAACAGGGTCTCGCTAGGTTGACGAGAGTATCACTACTTGCTGAGGCTGTCCTCAAACCTGCGATCCTCCTGTCTCAGCCTCCCAAGTACTGGGATTACAGGTGTGCATCACCACACTTGGCTAATGTCTAATATTTTAACAGAGGAATTCTGTGACTGAAGGCCTGGGGACTTTAAGCCTTGGGGGTCCCTGGATTCCCTCTCCGGTGGTGACTAGGACCCAGTCTCGACTCCGCTGCTCCCTATCAGCTGACTTGGGCACAAGGCTTAGCCTGTGGGAGCCTCCGTTTCTTCAGCTGTATTATGGGAGCGTAATAGAAGCTATCTCACAGGGTGGCCCTGGGAGTCAACGGTCTCATGTGTCATGGAAAGTGCCCAGCACCCGCCTGGCACATGCTAAGGGCTGAGTAACTCTTAGGTGCCTTCACCTCAGCTACCACGTTGAGGTTCTAAATCTGAGGCTATTGAGATGGTAATTCTAGAATCCTGGGACTTCTTCCCCATTAGCCCACCATCTGTCCTCCAGCCTGTGCCTCTTCCCATTGGCACCGGATGGCCCTGGCCCATCCGTCCAGGGGATGTTGCTCAGCTGTGGTGTGGGGGCCTGGGGAACCCTCAGCCCCACCTCAGGGGACTCCTCCCTGCGGCTCCTTCTCAGTCTTCTCCAAGGGCTCTCACTTCCTCATTGCATGGCAATTATCTGCCCGGGCCCTGCCAGCCAGCAGCCAGGAATGAGTGTGAGAGAGCATGGTGGGGCCCTGGAGGGTCCCAAGGCTGTGTTTTTGGGGGTTCCTAGAGTGGGGCAAAGCTCTATGGGTGCCCACCCCTTTTGGCTCAGAGCACAGTCCTTACCCCAAACCAGGATGCCTGAGTCTTGGTTAGATGCAGATCTGGGTCAGACGAGTGAGCCAGGGCCGGGATGACGGGGGATGTGTAGACCAGGGCGTACCCAAAGCTGAAGTTGCCCAGCACAGCGGCAAAGGTGGCCAGGAACACCCGTTTGTTCTGCAGGGCCCTGGGGGTGGGGAGGGACCAAAGGATCAGGGTCTAGACCCCTCCTCCCCAGACTGCTGCCTCTCCTGAGCCCAGGGCTGCCCAGCTCAGCAGACAGCCCCAGGAGGCCTGCAGCCAGGGCTGGTCAGACTGGCACCTCCCCAGAGCTGAGCACCTCACCCTGGGAAATTCCCAGGGCGTTTGCCCGTGTTGTAACCCTTTTCTCCAGAAGAGGAGCCTAGCTCGCTGCTGAACGCTTGCGGCTTGCCGTGTGATCTTGGGCAGGCTCCTCTCCCTCTGGGGCCTCGGGGCCCTGTCTGTGACAGCTGGGGGCTGGGCCTGCTACTCCTTTGGAGAGCCCCCTTCCCTTTGGAAGACCAACTGTTTGGGGAGAACTAGCCTGCATGCGGCAGGAGGGAGCCATGCAGTCAGAGGGGACCCCGGACGGAGCAGGTGATCAGAGGAGGCCCCTGGGAGAGCGAACCGGGCCACCCACGCCGCCCCGCGCCCCGTGCTCTCACCCGGCTCGCGCGCTCCCTCCGGGCGACGGGGGCGGCTCCTCCGGGAAGGTGTCGTAGTCCAGGCCCTCGGCTCCCAGCAGCGGCTCCTGCATGATGGGCGCGGACGCTGGGCGCGGGTCGAGAGTCCGGGCCAGCGCTGGAGCATCCCCCGCTCCGCCGCCGCCCGCCGCCGCCCCGCCCCTCGGCCGCGATTGGCTGCAGGGCGGCCCTGCAGAGCCGCGCCGGCCAATGGGCGGCAGCGCGCCCGCGGATGCTGGATGAGGGGCGTGGCCTCCTGGGCGCCTCCCAGCTCCTGGCTCTGCGGGAAACCTGCGCCCGGTGTCTGGGACCCGCCCCGCCGGCGGGAACCCCGCTCTGCAAAGGAGAGCACCGAGCACAGAGAGGCCAAGACACTGGTCAAGGTCATGCAGCCAATGTGGTCTCTCCCGCCTCACTCTCTGCTCCCACCTGGGAGATTTAATGACTAGAAATAACATGGGCTTGTTCTAAATCACAGAATAATAATATAACAAATTTAAAAGAACAACAGAAACTGAAATTTCCCTGGGAACCCTCCTCAAACAATAAAAATGAAAATGCAAAAGAGCAACGCAATGATAGGTCCCGTTCCTTTTTGGACTTTACCAGCGGAAGGGCCAAACCACTTCCTAGCCGGTTGGGGTGGATGACCACACACATTTGTTTCTTTGTTGTTGAAGATTTGGATTATTTCCAAGTTTTAGCTATTAAAATAGTAAAGCATTTTTTAAAAAGTTTCACTTCGTAGACAGGCGTGGTGGCGCATGCCTGTAATCCCAGTACTTGGGAGGCTGAGACAGGAGGATCGCAGGTTCAGGGACAGCCTCAGCAAGTAGTGAGACTCTCACCAGCCTTCCGAGACCCTGTTTCAAAATAAAAATAAAAAAGGGCTGGGGGTGTAGCTCAGAGGTAGAATGTCCTGGGGCTCAATTCCCAGTAACACACACACACACACACACACACACACACACACACACACACACACGTTTCACTTCCTCTTTCTTTCTTTCTTTCTTTCTTTCTTTCTTTCTTTCTTTCTTTGTTTCGTCTTTCTTTCTTTCTGTACTGGGGATTGAACCCAGGGACATTCTTCTGAGCTACACCCCAGCCCTATTTTTTATTCTTTATTTTGAAACAGAGTCTCACTAAGTTGAAGAGGGGGTCTCATTAGGTAGCCGAGGCTGGCCGCCAACCCAGTTCCTCTGGTCCCAGCCTCCTAAGTAAGTACTGGGATTACAAGGGTGCGCCACCACGCCCGGCTCACTTCCCTTTTCTTATAATGGAAACACAGTCAAACAGTAGAGAGAGTATCAGTGAGGGAAACCACACCTGTCTCCCAGAGTCCAGCCCGCTGGCACTCTGGTCTTCTTCCTTTCTTTCTTTTTGCACTGGGGATTGAACCCAGGGGAAGTTCTACCTCCCAGCTCTACCTCCAGCCCTTTTTATTTTCTATCTTGATACAGGATCTTGCTAAGTTGTTGAATGACTCACTAAGTTGCTGAGGCTGGCCTTGAACCTTCCATCCTCCTATTTCAGTCTCCCAAGTACTGGGATTACAAGCCTGTGCCGATGTAGCTCGGCTACTCTGGTTTCTTTCCTTTTCTTCCTTTCCTTTTTCTCTTCTTTTCTTTCTTTCTTGGCGCTGGGGGTTGAACCCAGGGGCATTCTACCTCCGAGCTACACCCCCAGCCCTTTTTATTTTATTTTTATCTTGAAACAGGGGCTCACTAACTTGCTGAGGCTGACTTCGAACCTGCAATCCTCCTGTCTCAGCCTCCCAAGTACTGGGATTACAGGCCTGTGCCACCATGCCTGGCTACTCTACTCTCTTTCTCCCCCCACCCCAGTTGCCACAGAGTGTGTGCACAATCTGTCTTTACTTTACACGGTGGGTAAGCATCTCTGCCTGCCAAGATGGACTCAGATGCCCCTACTCAAGGATGACTTGCTGGTCATGCTGCACAGGGCTCACACCCCCCCCCCTTTTTGTGGTGCTGGGGACTGAACCCAGAGGCCTTCTACACCTGAGCTATACCCCCAGCCCTATTTGTTCTTTATTTTGAAACAGAGTCTCGCTAAGTTGCTGAGGCTGGCCTTGAACCTGCGATCCTCCCGTCTCAGTCTCCCAAGTACTGGGATTACAGGCATGCACCACCACACCAGGCAACACCCATTCTTTAAAATGGGGAGTGCCGGGGCCCAAGGCGAAGCCAAAGTTTCTTCTGCTGTTTGACAAGTCACAGCAGAAGGAGGTTTGTCACAGAGCTGACATCCTCTGGTGGCGGCAAGCCTGTTGATGGCCTTACTGTTAATATTAATAATTGTGGGATTGGTGACACCAAAAGGCAAAGCCAAAGTTTCTTCGGCTGGTTGACAGAGTCACAGCAGA
>PVJS01035951.1:0-20714 GCA_004027185.1 Glis glis | reverse complement strand
TTTGAAACCGGGTCTCACGAAGTTGCGGAGGGCCTCACTAAGTAGAGAGGGAGAGAGAGAGAGAGACAGAGAGACAGAGAGAGAGACAGAGAGACAGAGAGAGAGGAGAGAGAGCGATCGATCGTGCGCGCATGCGCGCTGAGGCTGGCCGCGAACCCGGATCCTCCGGTCTCCGCCTCCCAAAGTACTGGGATTACAAGCGTGCGCCACCACGCCCGGTCCCTAATCTTTTCTTGTAGAAATAATTTTTGTATTTTCATAAGACCTGTTCAAACACACCATATGCTTCTTCCCATACTGAAACTAAATGTAAGAAAAGAACACAATATTTGTAATAAGCAAGTATGGGGCGTTGGTCTGGCTTAACCACTCAGTAGCTGGGGGACCCTGAGAAAATCACAGGATGTTTCTGGGCAAGTTTGCTGCCATTTTAAATTAAGCATCTAAAAAATGCTTTGCAAACCTATTCACCAAAAGAAAAGTTATCCTTTTATTCTTGATGATTTAAGACTATTATTATGAACATAGGTTTATATACCATGCCATGATCAAATTTTACCCCAAGGGTAAATGTAAAAGAAAATCCTATGTTCACCTCATGGGATTACCATCCTCTTGGGAAATAAGATATTCACAGCAATGATTAACTCAGTGCTTTCCCCTACACTCGCTGACCAGGAAATATTTGTTAAATTAATTAATCATGCTTTCTTAGAACAGTGACTTTAGTCTTTTATTTTCAAAAGTGCTGATTATGAAAAATTCATGTCCTAGCCACATACATATAAAGAAGTTCTTTAAAATAAAATCACCCTGCATCACATCAACCAAAAATTAGTTTTGCAAGCACATGGTGAAAATCCAGTGACCACTCTGAGAGATGTTTTGAAAATAATAAAGAAGATAAATGGGTCACAGATAGAGAGGTGTGTTGATAGAAATCATTTAAGGTTGCAAAGTAGTGTAACCACTTTGGAAAACAGTGTGGAGGATCCTCAGAAGACTGGGAATGAACCTACCATTGGACCCAGCAATACCACTTCTAGGTATCTACCCAAAAGAATGGAAACCAAACTACCAGACTAATGCATGCATATCTATGTTTATAGCTGCACAATTCACAATTGCCAAACTATGGAACCAGCCAAGATGTCCATCAACAGATGAATGGATTACAAAACTATGGGATATATACCCAATGGAATTTTATGCAACCATAAAGAACAAAATTATGTCATTTGCAGGGAAATGGATGTAATTAGAGAACACTATGCTAAGTGAGATTAATCAGTCACAAAAAGTGAAAAGTCGGATGCTCTCCCTAATATGCGAGAGCTAGGGAGAATAGGGCATAGGAGGGACTCCAGACAAAGATGGAGAAAACCTTAGATGAGTAAAGAAGGTGACCTAACTGAGAGAGATGGGGGAGGAAGAGGGAAACACCCTAATGCACAGGATGTACAGACACAAATTATCATAGTCAACTACTATGCTGAGCATGGGAAGGAGGGAATGGGGGTGGGATTTGGGGGAGGGCTAATTGACTGATGTGTGCATGTATACTTCTACCATTCTGAAACCCATCAAGATGTATGATTACAATGCATCAATAAATAAAAAAATAAAATAAATCACCCATCAAGATATATGATTACAATGTACCAATAAACAAATAAAAATAAAAAAGGTTAAAAAATAAATCATTTTGAATAAAGTATTACGTTTAAATTTATCTGAATTTAATACAAAAAATGAACCTACGAAAAACAGGAAATAAACTGCTAAAACTGAATGCTTCTGACTTGAAATATTTGTTAATTTGTGAAAGATTCCTCTAAAGTTTAAGAAATAAAAGATCACAAAATACACATTAAAACACATTTTAAACCAACATTGTGCTTTATGCTAGACCCTTGGTTCCAGAGGTTTCACATCAATACTGTGTTTCTCAACCCCCAACCCCCTTCCTCCCACATTTATTCACTATTTTACTATGTTTAATTTGTCAGGGTTTTGAGAGTTTGCATTTGTTCTAAAACCATAATTACAAGCATATACAATTTTAATATTTATTAAAATGCACATGGCCAATATCTAGTCAGCACCTGCTATGTGCCAGGTGCTAGTCAGTGTGTTGATGAACAAAACATAACCGAGCCTCTGCTCTCGCTGAACTTCTAGTACAGTGAGAGACAGATAATACACAAATGGTATCCTGTGTCAACACACATGTATACAATATGCCGGGATAAAAGCAAAGAAGGTAGACCAAAGTGAGGCATAATATTTCAGACAGGGTGGTCTGAGACTTTAAGAACTTTCTAGGAAATAGGAAGAGTAAGTACAAGAGCCAGGATTTTCACAGTGGTTTCTTGCTTCCTGGAACCTTTTGTTTGTCTGGATTTTCACCAAGAAACAAACTCTTGAATGAGATTTTTCAAGTAATACTCATTGGTGTTACATTCCAGAAGTCCCCGATGCCTGAGGATGCCTGCCTCTTGCCTTGTTACCAAGAAGGCCAGTTGGCTGGTAATAAACTCCGTAGCTCCAGCTCTTTCCCTCAGAACTTTACTGACTTCTTTCCCCTGTCTTCCGGCACTGACTGTTGCTGTGGCAACATCTCAGAAGAACAGGGAGTAGAAGATGAAGTGATGGAGATAGAGAAATGGTGAAGAGCTATGGTGTTATCCTTGGGGAGAGGGAATGGAGGTGGAATGAGACTGTAGGAAGGGGATGGAGAAGGGGAGGGAATCATCATGGGACCCAAGATCATTCAACATTTCTGTGTGTTTTTGTTAATATGGTGTTGGATGACGAGGATGTAGAGTTGAATCTCAGCTTTTGGAATTTGAGAAATTTAGATTACAAACCATTATCTACCCCTTAGTGCCTTGAGATAATCACTTTGCCTCTCTGGGCCTCATTTCTTCATCTGTAAAATGGGAATCATAATTACCTTGGGAGGATCTAAAAGGATTAGAAGCAACATTTGTAGAGTTCTTCGGTTACTGCTCAGTGCCAATCAAGTTGTACATACTTAATAATGAAAGTTGTTATTTCTATTGTACCAACCTTGGCTACCCCACAAAATACACATATAAAAAGGAAGACACGGGGGTACTTAGATTCTTGACAAATGCTGTGTTGAATGCTGACATAACGTCTATAGATGACATAAATAGGTGACCGTGTGTGTGTGTGTGTGTGTGTGTGTGTGTGTGTGTATTGCAGAATTTTATCTGCAGTTTCAATTTAACCCACATTTAAGTTTGATCAAGGAAGTTTAATATTGTTTTTTTTACTATGAAAAACTGCTTGCAAAACAGTAATTACCAAAATACAAATTTCTTCCTGCGGTCTAATATAGAATTGGTGAACTCATGTAATTGGCCAAAGTCTAGGGAATTAACTAGCCTGATGAAATTAGTTAACCAACCTGGTGATTCATCAAAATCTGGTCGTATCATCAACAGACCCATCTTTCCTCGTCTCAGAGTCATTGCGGCTGTTTCTTCCTGGGATATTTTTGTCTTATCTTCTCTGTCTTAATAAAGCAAGTATCAGTTGTAAGCAAACAGGCAACTGAGCAGAATCTGATAAGTTTGAATCAAACTGACAAATCCTTTGGATCCAAATATCTACCTCTATTTTAATTTCCTCTGCCTTCCAACCTTTATTTCAGTTTATTTTATTTCATTTTTCTGTGAGAAGATTTTGGGTTCCTTAAAGAATACTTGAATCTTCCATGATGGAAGAATCATATACCTGAAAAATACTCTCCATGGAAGAAAAATGCTTCTTGACTGACTCACACATATCTAGGTTTCTTGAAAACTTAAGCCCTACAATATGAACCATATTCTCATACCAGTTAACAGATTAACAACAACTGCTACAACAAGAAAATTCTTTTTTTTTTTTTTTTGCAGTACAGGGGATTGAACCCTGTACTACCTCCGAGTGTTCTACCTCCGAGCTACACCCTCAGCTCTATTTTCTATTCTTTATTTGGAAACAGGGTCTCGCTAAGTTGCGGAGGGCCTCACTAAGTAGCTGAGGCTGGCCGCGAACCTGGATCCTCCGGTCTCAGCCTCCCATGTACTGGGATTACAAGCATGCACCACCATGCCCGGCTCAGAAAAATTCTAATTTTTCAGGGGACTTGCATCTTCAAGTTCAGAGCTTCAGGAAAAAAAACAACTAGAAATTGGATAGGTCACCTATTTTAGGTAAATGGCATTAGAGTAGCAGAGATTGCTGTGCAGTTCCCAGAGCAAAAGAACATAGATCTGCAGACTTCTGAACTGGAGGAACCTTGAGGAATCATATGGACACCAGTGGTCCTCAAAGTCTAGGACACATTAGCATCACTTGGAAGCCAGATGCAGGTTGCTGGGACCCACCTCCGAGTTTCTGACTCCATAGAGCTTGGGAGGCATGATATTTTGCATGTATAACAAGTTAACACAGTAATGCTGATACTGCTGATTGGGGGACCATACTTTGAGATCCACTGGTCTCTAGAGCAATGGTTCCCCAAATTTGCTGCATATTGGAACCACCTATAGAGGCTTAAAAAATTCCAATGCCCAACTCACAGCTCGTACCAATTAAATCACAATTTCTGAGGGTGAGCTCAGTAATCCTTAAGGCTTCCCAGAGGATTCCAATATGCAGCCAATTTTGACAACCAATTTATTTTTTCGGCGAGGAAACCAAGTCTATCTTATTAATGGCCGGACAATGTCTAGACCCTGTCTCCCACTGAGCACTCTTTCTGTTTCACTCATTAACACTGACTCAAAAAAAGTGATCTTACATAGCAGACTCGACTAGACTAACCAGTTTTAACAAGAAACTCCTTTATTTTTGCACACATTATAAGCATGGCAATACATACATACTAGTTATCAATTGCTGCATAACAAATTATTCTAGATCTTAGTGGCTTAAAACAACAGTTATTGTTTCACAGTTTGAGCGAGTCAGAAGTCATGCCCAGGCTGCAGGCATCTGAAGGCTTGACCAGAGGAGGACCTACTTCTAAGCCCACTCTCATGACTGTTAGCAGGCTTCAGACCCTCACTGGCTGTTAGCCAAAGACCCCAGGTCCTTATCACTTTATCATAAAGGAACCCATAAGAAGGAGCCTGTGAGCAAGACAGGAAGGTGGGAAGCAAGAGGGAAGCCACAGTCTTTTTTTAATCTAATCTGAGCAGAAATGCCCCATCTCCTTTATTCATTAGAAACAAGTCACTGGGTCCAGCTCACACTCAAGGGGAGAGTATTAAAGAAGGGCAAGAAGTCTGAGTAAAGTCTTGGAGGCGACCTATCACAATAGAACTACTGTGATTTAAAATAAGACACCAGGGCCTGGCGTGGTGGCGCACGCTTGTAATCCCAGTACTTGGGAGGCGGAGACCGGAGGATCTGGGTTCGCGGCCAGCCTCAGTTACTTAGTGAGGCCCTCCACAACTTCGTGAGACCCGGTTTCAAAATAAAGTATAAAAAATAGGGCCGGGGGTGTAGCTCAGAGGTAGAACGCCCCTGGGTTCAATCCCCGGTACTGCAAAAAAAGAAAAATAAGACACCAATAATAAAGTGCAGTATTCTCAGCATACATAAAATAATGGTATAAGCACTAAAGTCCATTTGAGAGATGAGTTCTCACTTGGATTTGTATGTCAGTAGGGAAATAAAAGGAAGAAGAAGGGAGAGAGCAATGCAAAACAAAAGCACCAGGAATCAAGTTCTTCCTCCAAATTCCCCAAGGGTATGAAGGAAAAGGACTTCTGAAAATCATTACCAAAGTAACGGGAGGTAGAACACGAAGCTTTATTGGAAATGGAAGGAGCCAATAGACTATCTGTTAAACAAAGGGCAACTGTGCTATCCTTATTAGTCACTCAGAAAAATATGTAAATATTTAATTCCATCCAGATGCCTAGGCTGGCTGAATAAATGGAATAAATATAAATTAAATCTAAGATCTTGATGAAATTATATTCTCCCTCAAGATTAAAATAATAAGCTAGAGAGGAACAAAGAGAGCATTTTCACACAAGTGAGTTATTCAGTGGGCCTATGGCAAATTCACAGCTAGAACTTGGCTCTCCTGGCTTTTAGCCCAGTACTTTACCTCCATAACACTTCCCATGACCCAAGAATACACGCTCAATTTCATAGTAGATCACTAACATTCCAGACAACACACTGCCTCTGTTTTGACAAATTCTCGTAGTAGCTGACTGCATGCAAAGGTGAGAAGCAAGTAGGTAGGTGAGTATGTATGCTAAAGGTGACTTATTTTACTCCTAGTGTATCTATCTGGGCAGAAGGGAAGATTACAATAGATATAAAGTACAGCATCAGAATATACCCAGCTCAATTATATTTGATTTCTTTTCTCAATAAGCAAGGGTCAGATATAGCCAGGTACTGCACCGGGGGCAGAGGTCCCAAGGCCAGAGAGGACACATCACCTGTTTGTAAGGAGCTCCCGGGCTAATAGAGGAGATGGAGATAGGTCACTAACTACAGCACAATGGAAGCAGGCGCCTTGCTAGAAACACAGATTCAGGGAATTTAAGTCAAATTGGAGTTAGTTCAAGTTGAAGATGAAGTGCAGTTTATTTTGATAGAAGTAAGGAAAGCTGTCAAGGAACGTAATGTTGTATACAAAGGAAAGAGGACTTTAAAAAGCATATATGTTTGTGAATAAAATAGACAATTCAGGATGGCTGTACTGATGGGTTTATGGAGGCAAGGGATAAAAATGAAGAGCAAAAAGGACTGTAATAGTTTTCCTGTTGTTGCTATTTTTAAAATTACCACAAACTTAGAGGCTTAAACAGACAAAAATGTATTCTCTTATGTTTCTGGAGGTCAGAAGTCCAAGATGAGTCTTACAGAGCTAAAAACCAAGGTGTGGACAGAGCTGGTTCCTTTCAGGGGGTCCAGGGTCGAGACCCTTTCTTGTCTGTTCCAGCTTCTAAGGCTACACATATTCCTGTCCCTCATCACTTCAACCTATCTTCAGCCACCACATTGCCTTTTGCAGTCAAACCTCTCTCTGTCTCCCTATGATAGGGACTGCTGTGATCACATTTAGGGCCCACCTGTATATTCTACATTCCAAGATCCTAACTTAATCACACCTGCCTTGTAACAGTCACAGGCTCAAAGGATTAGGATATGGATATCTTTTGGGGTCATAATTCCACCTACCACAAGAACTGTGTGAGCTAAAAATGAGGATTTCACCTTAAAGTATATGAAAGCCACAGTGAAGTTTTATGCAGGAGAGCGGTGTAGCAGATTTTTCAGGTAGCTCATCCTGACAGTGAACATGTAAAGTATGAATCAATGGGCAAAGAAGGGAGGTGGGCAGACAGGTTTTTAATAGTCTGAGAATTTAACTAAGGAAAAGTATTAGACACTGAGAGAAGGAATTGATATGTCAGATTTTACATCTAAATCAGGAAGACCTAAAGACTGCTAGAATCTAGAGAATGAAGGGAGGTAGACATCTGGGAAGACTTTCAGATTTCTGGCCAGAGAAACTGGCTAATATTGATGATATTCACATTGATTTGATGTACAAGACATTAGCAGGTGTTCCAGCCAGCATTTTTACAGCCATAATCTAAAGACCTGACCACACAACTTAGAGGATAGATTTATTTTCTTATGGTTCCGGGCTCAGTCCATGTGAGGCTGGGGACTGCAGATCTCAGGGCATGGTGGCAGGAGGCTGACAGAGGGAGAGTACATGGGCTGTGCTCCTCACATCATGGAGGTCAAAAGCAAGAGAAAGAACAGGGGGAGGAGGAACCATTTATATAATCCCTAAGGCCAAACCCCCAGGGACCCACCTCTAGCCACACCCTACTGGCCTGAGTCACCACAACCCTCATGACTCTATTACATCAGTTCCAAACATTAATAAATGAGTTCTTTAGGGGACATTTTATATCTAACTATAACAGCAGGTTTGTGGCTAGTTATTAAAGCACTGGAGGAGGGAAGGGAGCTAAGGATGGTGCATCCTCTTAATATGGGTTTTAGATTCCTGAAGGAAATCTCATGAAGGTAGCCAGCTATCCAGTAAGAAGCTGATGATATTATTCTGAAGCTTAGCAAGGAGGTCTGTCCCAAGAACTAGACTTAAATTTTATCAGCATTTAGGATAGTATTGCACCCATATAAAGGGATATAATCAATATGATTATTCTGAAAGATTTATAAAGGATAAGAGAGGGCTCTACATGAAGCCCTAGGGAACCCCAATATGCAAAAGTGAAGGAGCTCACAAAGGAACAAAGTAGGGAAAGACTTCAAGGGAGAGAAAAGACCAATGAGGAAACTCAAAAAAGAATGGGCTTCAGAAGATAAGGAAGAGGAGAGATCCAATGAATGCTTTACTATAGTGGGGGAAGTACTATTTGGGAAATCATATAACAGACAAGAATCTAATCTCCCTGAAGGTCTCCTGTGAATCTATGGGGAAAATATTAACAACTTAGACATACACAGAAAAGTATATGACTATATAAAAGTAAAAAATACAAATGGCACTTAAATGAAAATAATGTTTCACCTCCCTCATAAGACTAATGCAAATAAAAAATACACTGAGATGGAGGGTTTACCTAATCATATGAGGAAAATTAAAAATTTTGATAATGCTCTATTAGTAGCAGTGAGATGCAATAGGCATTCCTAAATTGCTGGTTGGTTGCATTCTAAACTGAATGACTTTCTTGAAATGCTTTTTGAAGACCTAAAGTAATTAATGAATATACTATCATCGGTTGTACAGTGCTAAGTAAACAAATATTTATTTCTGTTTTAAAAAATCAGGAGAGGCATGCATGAGTGTACGTATATGCAAATGTTTGTACAAGTATGTATGTTTGCTCATGCAAGCAAAAACTACTCATGAAATTGATAATATTGGTGGTCTTCAGGAATAGGAGCAAATGACCAAAGGACAGGCGTGATCATGAGAATTTTCCACTGTCTTCCCTTGTAGTACTTTTTGAACTTTTAACTGTAAATTTGTTACCCAGCTATAGATTAATTAACCAATGAAGCATATATAATATTTTCACCTGCTACAGAAATATAAAGATTAAAAACAGAAAAGAATCAATTGTTTTGAGAACAATACTAAGATCATTGGTGTTCTTTTAATAAGAGGTCCAGTGATCTGGGCACAGTGGCGCATGTAATCCCAGTACCTGGAGGCTGAGACAGGATCACAGGTTTGAGCCAGTTCATTGTAACTTAGTGAGACCCTGTGTCAAAATTAAAAATATATATATATATATGGCTGGGAGGTAGATCAGTAGTAGAGCTCCCCTGAGTTCAATCCCCAGTACTGCACAAAAGGAGGTTCCATGATTTGGTAAGAACAAGAGCCAGAGTATAGCTGGTAAATTCATAGATGAGAAGAAAGAGGAGGAGGAAGGAGTCTAAGCTACCTGTCCATGCAATTTACTTGTCCTTCTTGACTCCAGTCCAGTGTCATGTCTGCCATTTCCTCTTAATGACAGATTGCTACGGCATAATCCAAACTTATGTCTTAGTAGATCAGATAACAGCCCTTTCATGATGAGAAGCTCATATTTGGGGCCTTGGTCAAATCTTTCCCAGAGCCCAGTAACAAGGCAAGGAGTTTGTCTCAAAGGAAAATAGTTATTAGCAAATGTGATCATGGCTTTTATCCAAAGCTCTGCTCTGTGATTCTTCTCTGAGACCTTCCAGAGGTTCCATATGGCATTCTTCTTTGCAACCAACACTCAGATTACAGTTGTCTTTTACTAAGGCATTCTGAGTTAACAATCAGATTAAGCCACTCCTCCTCTCCCAGGGAGAAATAAATGAGGGATAGAGGAAATCCAGGAATATCACCCCAGAGAAATTCTCTGCACATGATAAGAAATTATTAGGAATGAGAAGAGTTAACTGTCTGGCCCTCAACATAAAACCTGGTGTGGAGCTAGCACTCTGTGTTAGAGGAAAGAATCAATAAATCACCATTATTGATATAGCAATAATGATAATATTAATATTGATCCTATGTAGATATATAAGTCCCTTATTCAATTCTCATACCATTTAGGCAATATGCAATTCTATCTGATGAAGAATATGAACGTAGCAGCATTCACTTGGTACTGGGCACTTGTAAAAGGCCAAAGGTATATGTATTTGTCATTCATTCATGTATTCAGTTTATGTTTTGTGTCAGGCATCATATTAAATTCTAAGGAGGTAACTGTAAATTGCATTATCCTTGACCTCAAGAAACCAACAGACTAGTAAACAAAATGCCATGGGCTCATTTGGCCAAATATCAGAAGGATTGAGCTCCAAGTTCTGCCCTGCCTCTCTGGAGCTCTCTCCTTAACTCAGCAGGAATCTTCTTCTCCAAGGGCATCTCGATTGACTGACCTCGTCACCATCCCACTGTCCCAACATAGTCTGAAATCCACAGAAGCAAACAGGTGAAGCGCGCTGTGCCCATCAGAAAAATAAATGTAGTTTTCAGATACCTCTTAGAGCCATAAACAATGTGAACGACAAACAGCAAGAATCACAGATGAGCAGAGCATGGAAAATATGATTTAGCCACACTTTCCACAGATTCAGAGACACTTTTCATCCCCTTGTGATAGTATCTAACGTGAAAGTGAACAATAGGAAAGGTTGTTTAGATGATGTCCCGTTTCAAGTTCAATGCAGATAAATCTTGGTGTCTTCCAGCATAACAAATCCTTGAATATTTTATTCCCTCTCTTTAAGGTAGGAGAAAAAAAACAAAGAGAGAGGAAGGAAGAGAGGGAACAGAGAAAGAGAGAGACAGAGACAGAGACAGAGACAGAAAAAATAGATAGATTGATCATGCATTAATTGACACGGCAGATTTTATCCCTTTTTTCCTCCTCGGCACATTTGTTTTTACATATATTGCAGCTTAAAAATTGCCCTTGGGAGACACAATGGCACCTACCAAATTCTGTCCCCATTTTGGCCTCATCTGTGTCTGATGGGTCTCCTGCAGTGTTTATCATCATAGATCAGAAGATTCACATCATTCATTCCACCCCTTTCAAAAGCAACTTCACACCTAGAATGCTTCGTTAATTTATACTAACCAGGAAATTTGAAAACATAAGTTGATTGACATTTTTGTCCCATTTAAAAATTGTTAAATGCTAATTATATACAATTTTGAAAATACTCAAAAGAAATTAAAAAGCAGCCACACAGCCTCACACCAGGAAATATTCATTTACCTTTTCTGTGCAAATCATTCCAAGCTTTCATATATATTTTTGTTTTGATTTTTGGCTCTTTTTTGTATTACTATAATATTCTTAATATAATTTTATGTTCTTTTTTAATCTATGATTCCAACTGAGCATTTTCCTAAAAGGACTATGTAGGTTTACATCAACAGAGTTCTACTATTTATAGCCATTCACTACATTCATATGATATCATTTTCATGTTTCAACTATTGTAAATAAGCTGTGATTATATCTTTGTTCATAAACGATTCCTCTAGGTCTTTACAAGGGGCTATTACAAACTAGCTAGTTACATGTCTAGTCACGTGTCTATTACTTGACTATTGACTCTACACTATGAGTCTTAAGAGTAGAAATGGTGTTTTCTACTTCTGTTCCTCCAGAACTCAGCACAAATCCTGTGTTTATAGTAAGTAAGCAACAGATACTCATGGAAAAAAACAGAATACTGATGGTTGAGATACCAATACAGTATCCTACAGGAACTAAGTAGAATTATAAAAAGCAGTGCTTATGCTAAGGACTTAGAGCAAAACATGCCAGTATTACCAGGGAGTTTAAGGGCACCAGATTTCTGACAGCAGCCTTCTCAGCTGTGGATGAGCTGACCCATAAAACTACCTTCTCACCTGCCCTTGGCGATACATTAGTGCCTATTTCTCAGTAGCTGGCCTATTATAGGAATTCCTTCTCCGAGTACAACCAGTCAGGTACAATTGAAGCTCTTATTGGCATTTCTGACTCAAGTTCCTTGAATCAGCAAAGGAGACTTGCTAAAATGCCATACACCCCCTGGGTGTACCTTGGATCTAGAGATGTTTGCATACCTGTCTCCTGCCCCCCCACCCTCATCATGAGCTCTGAAGACAGGAATCAAATCTTACTCATCTTGATTTCCCTGGTACTTAGCATGGTGCCTGGAACAAAATACACAGAGTTCAGATTTGAGCTCAACCTACAAATTTCCAAACCCTGGGATTTTTCATTTGTTCAATAAATATCTTTTGAGAATCTACTATGTGCATGGCTGTATGCTGCCTGTTACGGACACAGAGGTGTAAAAATAGAAGAAGCAGTCAGAGGACCACCACGGGGACCATCACAATGCCCCAGGTATGTAAATAAAACTTTGGTTTAATCTAAGAGATTGGATAAATAGCCTAAAGGTAATGCTGAAACAAAAATCAAACTTGCTGGAAAATTATAGTGTCAGACTCCTAAAAAAAAAAAAAGTCTAGAATAAACAGTTCATCTCTCTGATACCTTTAATGGGTCTGAATATTTTGGTGGCAGCGAGAACACAGGCTTCATTCCCTTCTCTCACCTGGAGCAGTTACGAGTCACAGCAACAGCTCACCAAGAATCATTAGCTGTAGTTGTGACCTGCTCCCAGGGACTCTGGGAAGGTTCTGTTGACTGCTTAATTGGAAGCGAGCCCCTCAGGTCTGCGCTGCTATCTTTTAGGCTGAGTTCTCCTGCAAATCAGTCACATTTGAATAAGTGGCTTGAATTTCCTTTAGCATGGAGAATCCCCAGAAACCTAGGCACGGGTCAGTCTGTGACCCAGAAAGGGGAACATTCTGTAAGTGAAAGGCAATACTCAGGATCAGGTTGGTTCCAATCAGCCCTGTTGGGAGAAGCAAACATGATTAAAGCTACACGTGCTCCCTGAGGCACTCTCTCTCCTGGGACTGCCCCTTCCTCTTCCTCTGCACAGTTCTTCAGTGCTTGTGACTTGTCCTACTTTCTCAGAGTCCTGTGCAACTAAAAGCCTATATCTAACAACTCTGCAAGTCTGCTTCAACCTCAGCTTTGTTACATATGCATTATATTACTTTTTTGTACTTCTATTGGTGCATTACAGTCTTACATCATAATGTAGTTCATAGTGATAGTGACATACATGCACACAGCACTTGGTGAGTTTTCCCCCGGCTCCCTCCCCACTCCCCCTTCCCCATACTGGATATTGAGATTGGCATTAGTATTCTCACATATGTACTTAATGTCAATGGAAGTGATTCCTTCATTAATTTTCCCTCCCTTCCCCAAGACCACCTCCCTCACTCCACTAGAGTTTCTTCCCAATTATCTAAAGTCTCTCTTATATCCCAATTACTCCCTATCTTCCTCATATGATAGAAAATATATGACCCCTCACTTTCTGTGACTGGGTAATCTCACATTATATTCCTTTAAACCTCAGTTTAAGCATGTAAAAAAAAATCAGAGATTAGAATGTCTATTCATTGGTTTCCTAGGGCTGCCCTAAAAAGTGCCAGGAACTGAGTGATTTATGCAATAGAAGTTATTTATCATGTCTAGAGGCTAGAAATCCAAGATCAAGGTCATCAGGGTTGGCTCCTTCTGAGGACAGTGAGAGTTTCCTCCACGCCTCCTTCCTCTCTTTGGATAGCCTGGGGTACCACTTGGCTTATGGATTGGGGTTTTATCACATTGTCTTCCCTCTGTCCTTGTCTATCTCTAAACTTCCCCATTTAATTAGGACACCTGTCATATTGGATTAAAGACCACCCTAATAACATCATTTTAACTTGATTGCCTCTAGGAAGGTTCTGTTTCTAATTAAGGTCACATTTCAGGGTGCTAGGGGTTAGGACTTCAACATAACTTTTTTTAAAAAAAAAACATGCTCTGGCTAGGTTGCTGAGAGTCTTGCTAAGTTGCTGAGGTTGGTCTCAAACTTGTGATCCTCCTGTCTCAGCCTCCCAAGTACTGGGATTACAGGCATGTGCCACCACATCTGGCTTCAACATAACTTTTTGAGGGGACAGGATTCATCTTCTATCAGCCATCTTCACAGAATTCTCATCAGGATTAAGTGTTCCAAAATGTGTAAAATGGCAGGTCCCTTGTATTCAAGAAAAGCTAACCCTCTTTCCTAACCCTCTTTCCTTCCATTTTCTTTCCAGCTTTGATTTTCAGCCTTACCCTAATTTTCTCTCTCTCTCTCTCTCTCTCTCTCTCTCTCTTTCTCTCACACTACTGGTAAGTTCTTTTTTCAACACTTTCAGCAGAGCCTTCATAAGAACATCAGAGTCTAGCATAGTGCCAGGCACTTATTAGATGCTGAATAAATATTTCACAGAGAAAGAAGTTTACTTTTTATTTAAGTACCCTGCTACTTATGTTCTTCAAAAATATGTTTATCAATGCAATAAGTGAGAATGTAATACTGCACATTTATGAATTAACTTTAAAACATTCTGTTTTGAATCTATGGATTCCGAGATATAAAACACTGACATTTAGGAACACAACATGTTAAAAGGTAGACACATCTCTTCATTATTTTGAGAGAATAAAAAGAGAGAATTTATATGGTGGTTTTAACACTTACCAGGCAGTCAGTAAGTAGGAGTTATATGTATTATCCCTGTCGCTGAGTCCTGGTCCCCACCCTCTGCACGGTTTGAGGAGCACTACCGTATGAAAGGACCGAGATTGAGAGAGCAGAGGGCACCATGGTAACACTGAGGAAGGAGGGAGCCCTCTAGGTCCTGGAACATTTCCAGAAGTTGAAAACTTCATCAACCCAACACAAAGAGGAAGGGGGCCTCGAGTTCTAAGCATTGTTAGCACACCACTGCTGGAGCATGAAGTATCATCCATGAAGATGGACCAGCAGGTGGAGAGTTAAGCAGAATAGATCAGCCACAGCAGGCTGTCCTCACCTCTGTAGAAGTCAGGACCTTGCAGTAGGAGATATTTTCATTCACTCAGGCATTCATTCAAACAACAAATATTAAAAATATTTCTATTTGTTGTATTAAGTGCTGTTTTAATTTGGGGGGATAAAAGATGGAAAATATATAACCCCTGTCTTGCATAGGTTTAGAATTATATTTATGATATAAGCTTTTCAGTTATTTCAAGTGGACTGTTCCTAAGTCTCTAGGCTTCTGGTCTTTCCTTTGTGACACTACGGGTTTCGACAAGATTGCTAAGGTTCCTTCCTGAGAAAGGTTTACAAATTCTGGAGAATAAGCACAAAGTATGCTTGACATTGGAGGCTTTATTATATGGTGCTTAAAAGTAAGGGCTGTGAAGTTAAAGAGACTGTTGTTCAAAGTCAAGCTTCGCTACTAATCACTTAATGCTAATTACCTTTCACCAAATTACTTAACCTTTCCAAACTTCAGTAACCTCATCTGTAAAGCAGGAATATCAATATCTACCTGGAGGGCATGTTGTAAGTATTCAATATGAAAATAAACTTCCAAGTGGAAAGCTTACTTAATGCATGGGAATTCCATGTGTGTGTATATATGTGTGTTATATAGATATAGAGTTCACATATATTATATACAAACATTCACATATGTAAACCTTTAGGATTAGGCAATTAATGTTTAAAAACCTTTAGGGTTAGGCAATTAGTGTTTAAAAAAAAAGAAATGCACATCTTTGTAATTGCATCTTCTAGGATTTCTGATATGCACCAAGAGACCGAAATCACCTTCAGATAGTATAATTTGTTTTCTTCAAAGGGTACCTTTAGCATATCTGGCTATATATAATGAAATGGCTTGTAATAATTTATAAATGTCTGATTACTCAACAAACACATTGCAAATATCCCAGGGTTAGGAATTGGATTTGCTAGATGTATGCTTAAATTGATATTTTAATATAATTTAATGTAAATGCTAATCTAATAAATATTAATCCAAGCCAAACATTAATTTATGCAACTTGACTTGCTAGAAAGAAGCAATGACTTGAAATTGCTTAGTACATATGAAATATTTATGTTTCATGCACTACCTAAAGAAATTAAAGCATTCTGTGCTCTGGAGCTATCCCTTCAACTGAAGATATGCTAATAACATCCTATGTGTTAGAGACCAGGAAGGAGAGACGTCATCTCTCTTGTAGCCCTTGGCCACCTGGCCTCATATTCCCCATTAGCCAATATGAGACTTGACTTCAAATCACATCTGCAACAACTCCTTGATATTTTCTCCAAACACTAGGTTGTCCTGTTACAGGAAATAGGAATAGGAAACCTATTGTTGTTGCCATTACTGGGGATTGAACCCAGGGGCATTCTACCTCTGAGCTACACCTCCAGCCCTGCTTTATTTTTTCATTTTGAAATAGGATCTCTGCTAAGTTGCTGAAGGTCTGGCTAAGTTGCTGAGGCTGGCCTCAAACCTGCAATCCTCCTGTCTCAGCCTCCCAAGTACTGGGATTACGGGAATGTGCTACCATAACCAGCTCTTTCATATAATCTTATTATACCAAGAAGAACACAAAGAGAATTCTTATATCTACTGTCAATAAAGTCGATTTTACTTTACAATTTGATTTCATGCATATCTCTTACAAGAATGGGTTTCCTACAGAAAAAAAAATCTCATTAAACAACATTTTAAATTTTGAGCAAGGCACTATAGCAAACGTAGAAAATAAAAACGATGCGATAATTTAGTCGAACTGGTATCATGTGTCAGTACTGTGCGAGGTAATGCGAAGGCACAGGTGGAGAAGTCATACTGGAACCTGAACTTGTGGGTTTACGTGATGATTTGGATCTGGAATGTCTTCCAAAAGCTCACTTGTTGAAAGCATTGTCCCCAGTGCTTTCACAGTTCAGAGGTGGAGCTTTCAGACAATGACTGGATCATAAGAATTCTGACCTTATCCATGGATTAATCCATTGATAGCCAAATGGATCACTGGGAAGTGGGATGTCATTGAAGGAAATAGGTCACTGGGAATGTGCCCTGGAGGGCTTTATCTTCTGCCCAGCCCCTTACTCTCTCTTTCTCTGCCTCCCAGCTAGCATGAGCTGAGCAGTTTTCCCCTGCCATGATGTTCAGCCTTGCCTCAGGCCCAAAGCAATGGAGTTGGTGGACCATGGACTGAATCCTCTGAAACTGTGGGCCAAAATAAGTCTCTCCTCCCCTAAGCTGTTCTTGCAAAGTATTGTGGCCACAGCCATGAAAAGCTGGCTCACACAGTGTAAGTGATGTAATCTGAAAAGGTAAAGTTCATCGGAAGATGGGAAGGTGGGCATACACTAGGAGCATGATTGGATATTAAAATCTAGCACAGCGATGGCTACAGGGCCACCAAAGCAATCCCTGACTGGTGCCCCAGATTGACCTGAGATCCCCCAATAGCTGGATTCCTTTAATTGGAGGAGCATAGTACTGATTTTTGACTCATCAATGAGCTGAGTGAGGCAAGGGTTGAATTGCAAGAAAGAGGAATTTGCTTGCAGATTACAAGGGAAGGAAAGAGCAGAGACGCTGAGGAAAACATTGAAAGAGAAGAGAATTCTCAGGTAGATATTTGACAACATTTTGCTTCATGTTGTGATAAGACCCTCAAAATCTTCAGTAAAATTTATTTAATGATGCCTCTTTTTGAAGTCATTAGTGCTCATAAATGATGCACAGTTCTCTTTTTATCAGGCACACTGAAGACTGAATTTCCTGACCTCTTTGTGTTTGGCTAAGGACACATATTAGTTTCCTACGGCTGCTATAACAAATTACCACAAACTGGAGGGCTTAAAACAATAGAAATAGTTGATCTCAAAGTTCTGGTGTCAGCCGGTAGTGCATGGTAGTACAGACCTGTAATCCCAGTACTTGGGATGCTGAGACAGGAGGACCACAGGTTCTAGACCTGCCTCGGCAACTTAGCAAGACTCAGCAACTTAGCAAGACTCTGTTTCAAAACAAAAACTGAAAAGGGTTGGGGCTATGGCTCAGAGGTAGAAAATTCCCCAGTACAACACACACACACACACACACACACACACATACAAGTACTGGTGTCTGCAGTACAACACACACACACACACACAAGTACTGGTGTCTGCAGGCCATTACTCCCTCTAAAACACTTAAGAGAGAATCCCTTCTTGTTTCTTCCTAGCTGCTGACAGTGTGAATGGCATGAGAATGCCTTTGAGTGGCACTGGAATGCGAGGAATCCTGGGCTAGCAGCTGCAGCAGCTGCAATGTGTGCCTCCATCACCACGTGGCCTCTTCCCACCGTGTCTGTGCCTCTGTTTTCCCAGCTTCTTGAAAGAACCCAATTCATACGGGATAGGGGCCCACTGTAATGAGTATGGCCTCGTCATAACTTGATTACATCGCAAAGACTCTGTTCCCAGTAAGATCAAATGCATAGGCAGTGAAGATTAGTGCAGCAACACATCTTTCTATGGGACAAGAATCAACTCACAACAAGCTAAATGGATGATTCTGGACAACAAAGGCGTGTAGAAATAATGTGTGTCTTTGTCAGACTATGGTACTTAATTATCGCAGCAAAGACCTGTTAACGGTCTTTTTCTCCGCATGTTGCCTTCTAATATTCTAGTGGTGGCTATTTTGTCAACCTGATTCAGTAGTGAAAACAACATTGAACCAATTGCTAATAGATAAGCAGTATGAATCAATAATATATTTCTATTGTCTTAAGCCACTGCAGTATGGAAGTTGTTTGTTACTATAGCATGGCTTAGCCTACCCTGACTGACACACTTCTAGTGCAGGAGTCTTGGCTCCAAGAAGGAATAAAGCGAGAGCAAAACCTGACCAAGGAAGCTCAGAGACACTCAGGTCAATCTAATTAAAAGGCACTAAAATTTGAAAGAGGGAAATGTAAGCAGTAGGGTCCCCGGGGAAATTTCAAGTTAAAGATCTCAGCGGAACAGATGAAAGAGTCAGTTCAGTATGAGATTTAGCTTCTGTTTTGTTTTAAATGAAAAAAGCAGCCTTCTATTGAGTTTATACAGTAATCTGGGCTCACTTAATCTCACCACAGCCTCACAAAGCAAATGCTTTTTATAGGTACAAATCTTTCTACCTTGATCCTGATAGACGCAGTCTCCACATCCTAGCAATTTATCAAGAGTAGACATATGGCCAGGAAACTCCAACAGCAGGAAGGCTGTGAAAGAACTAAAAAAGGGACAGGAAGAACCACAATATAGTAAAGAAGGAGAGTAATCCTAGCAAGGATGGTGCTAGGGAATCTGGGACATTGTCCAAAAAGGACTAGATGTGTGAAGATGCTTTAGGCATAAATAGGACTTTCACAAATGGTGGGGATGGTGTGGGGGGGGAGTGTCAAAGGAATTCAAGAAGGAAGTGATGGCAGGGTAAAAACATGGTAGTGAGAAAACACAGAGAATGTTCCAGAATCAAAGAATAACTGGTGTTGGTAGCTATTATTACAAAGTTTTTATCAGACATCAGAATATGTTAAAGTGCAATTGATAGTGGAGACACTGATTAAGTTTTGTAATCATTAACAAACATTGTGGGTAGGTTTATGTGAAACAGACTCTGCATTAGTCGGCTTTCTGTTATGTAGAAAATATCTGAGATTATCAACTTACAAAAAGAAAAAGGTTTATTTTGACTCAGGTTTCAGAGGGCCCAGCCTATGATCAATTGGCCTTGGTGCTCTGTACCTGTCTCTACATCATAGCAGAAGCATGAGGCAGAGCAAAACTGCTCACCCCAGGTCCAGAAAGCAAAAGTAAAGAGACTGGGTCCCCACAGTTCCCATTGGGGGTATGTCCCCCAATGATCCAAAGACCTCCCAGTAGGCCCTACCTCTTGACGTTCCCATCGCCTCCCAATTGTGCTGAGCTAGGGACCACGCTTTACCACAAGGACCATTAGGGAGCACATAAGATGCAAATTATAACACACTGGGATGCATAATACAGTTAGAATGTATCATAGATGCATGGAGGAATTTTGACAGAGGAGTAACTCTATAAGGTCAGAACATTAGAAAGTCTATAAAGACTAAGAGTTAGCCAGTATACTGTAGACTCTGACTACAGTGTTTTGGATGCTGGCTGTGGTAGGCAGCCTTGAAAAAGCTCCCAATGAGACCTTCCCACTGGAATTCATGCCTTTGTCCTCCTCTTCCAGAAATGAGAATAGAACAGAATGCAACTAAGGTGACAAGATGTCACTGATGAAATTAGGTTGCAAAAGGACTGTGGCTTCCATCTTAGTGCTCTCTCTCTCTCTTTCCTCTCTCTCTCTCTCTCCAGGTCATTCATGTGTGCACTTCTATTGTCTTTGTTCTCTCTCACTTACTCTGGGGAAACTACCACAATGTCATAAGGCTGCCTTGTGGAGAGACCTATGTGTCAGTGGCCAATGTCTACTAAAAACCATGTGGGTGGCCGGGCGTGGTGGCGCACACTTGTAATCCCAGTACTTTGGGAGGCGGAGACCCGAGGATCTGGGTTCACGGCCAGCCTCAGCTCTCTCTATCTCTCTCTCTCCCTGTCTCTCTCTCTCTCTCTCTACTTAGTGAGGCCCTTCACAACTTCGTGAGACCCGGTTTCAAAATAAAGTATAAAAAAATAGGGCCGGGGGTGTAGTT
>PVJS01035950.1:0-20717 GCA_004027185.1 Glis glis | reverse complement strand
GGTTCTGACTGCACGTGGAGAGTCAGAGGAACCAGTAGCTGGTCGAACGGTCTAAGAGCTGGAGTCTTAGGATTGGAGCAACCACTAATTCAGTCCCAGTCCAAGATGTGAAGATCAGGAAGCTCTTCGGAGAAACGATGGTGAAGTTTCAGTTCCAAGAGCTGGAGGCCGAGAAGATCAAGAAGCTCTTCAGAGAAAGCCGAAGCCGGCGGCCAACGATCTCAGGCGAGAGCAGATGTGTTTTCCTCGGAAAGAGTCGCACACACTCTACGCGGCTTCTCCCTCTTTTATCTAAGTCCGCACCTATCAGAATCCTGCTGCCTACATTCAGGGCAGGGCTTTCTCTTTAATCTGCTGTTACACACCCAAAATCACATAATCTTGGGTGTGTCATGATCAGGTCAAGTTGACAACCTAGATTGACTATCACAATCACTAAATAATTCTGATGCAAAAGGAGAAACCAAACAGAACACTGACTTGACCCTTATAGGCTTATGAAGAAAAGTAAATTCTTAGAATATTGTCAGAAAAATAGTACATGACCCTTCCTCTTGGAGAGAGAGCATAATTTGTTAGTCATTTCAACCTAGACACCTTGGATAGTCTAATTCTTTATATTGTTTATTTGAAGTAGACAAGATGTAGTGATACGTGCCATACTTCAAGAGTTTCTGTCAGTTATATTTTTCTAGTGCAAAAAATGTATGAAAGAGTCTTAACCCCAGTGCTGCAATTAATGTTTAACAGTTATAATCTCTGCTGACTAGAATATTAATCACAAGATTTGAAAATTGCCCTACGTCAGGATTCAATCAACAAACCACATTTCCCTTTAGAAAGTTGACACAACTGTCAGTTGACACCCCTACCCTCAACTCCTCAAAAGGGCACTGTAAAACCTAAGGGTTGGAGCACCACAAGTTCTTAATGAGTTGTCACTTTAAATTGTGGTATCTATGGCTTCTTTTCAAATGTAAATATTTATATTTTTCCAGTTACTTTGTTTATTGAACAAATACATGTTGACATTCTACTCTCCCTTAGAGAAGATAAAAATCAGTATCAGATAAAATCTTGTCCTTAAGGTTCTTATATAAATTTTTTCCTTTTGTAAGTAAACATCTTTGCTAACCTGTCTACAAAACTTCACTTTTAAAATCCTTGTGTAGCGATGTACACAGCTATCAGTTTTGTAAAATGAAGTCGGCACTATTTATAAAAAAGCCACATATGGTGCGATTGTTTGCTTTCAAAAGGTAATATTTGTTGTTATGCCGCAGCAACCAATTTTCCACAATACAAAGATGAATGTTGCAAATTATAGAGAGAGGAAAAAAACAGCCTAGAGTGTTTATTTAAGATACTGCTTCAGATTTATTTTAGGGATAGGAGGTTCAGGCAGCAGGAGCAGTACCTTAGAAAATGGCAGTGTATTTTTTTCCATACAATTCCAAGTCGTTGCTATTTGGCTCCCCACCCTTTATTTTCTTATTTTTTTTTGTATTTATCAGATATATTTCCACAAAACCTTAGGGAAAATTAACCTTTTTTTTTTTTTTGGAGCACTTGTCATTCAGAGAATACCAGAGGGGGAAAAGAACAGGGTTTGGAACCCCTGGGATGCAGATGGAGCAAGTTAACCCAGAGGTGGGAAGAGCCTAGAGAAGTCCCTTTGGAAATGACAGTGGTAGGAGAGATTAGACTGTGGACATGTGGAGAGTAACAGCAGGGCAGGAGAGGAGGACAGAGGCTGCCTCGGACGAAAGAAAATTAGGCATGAACTTTAAGTGGAAAACAACCCCATGTAGTTATCATCAGATAAAAATAAAGTTAAAGATAACACTAAAATTAGAGGTAATACTAAATTCCCTTCAGTAAAACTAACAAGTAATTCTTGAATACTTGCCTATATGGAAAAAAGAGATGTTGCTGATAGTCCTTGAGTTCTTGAAATAAGTTAAGAGCCAGTTTACTGCTTCTTTTGGTGAGGAGGGAAACCTCCCTTGGCCCAGGGGCCGAATGCTTGCCCTGGGCTCTGCTCCTGCACCTCCGCCGTCTTCCTTTCCCTTCCCCATCTTCTCAACAGGTGGGGGTCCCAGATGATCCTGAAGGCCAGGATCAGAATTCCTTTTCAGTCCGTTCTGGTCACTCTTTGCCTGTAATGCCTGTTCTCCATTTCTCCAGACCCGCTGCAACTTGTGGATTTGAGTTGCTCCTTCCTTCCTTCCTTCCTTCCTTCCTTCCTTCCTTCCTTCATTCATTCATTCATTCATTCATCCTCTCTTGGTTTCGTCAGCTCTTAAGAAAGAAAAGTTGCCATGGTATTGATCATACAAGTGCCACTGTGAACATAAGCTGATGTTGATTTGTTCCATAAGAGACTAATTTAAGAGGGAAAATTATATAGCAATCCTATTCCAAATTTCTAAAATACCCTTTCCTCAAAATATTCCCCTGATCAAAAACTGCAGAATAGGAGAACTTGGTTTATCCATTCAACATCCATCCCTTCGTCCTTCCAATTAAACTTCATTCTTATTTTCTAAATATTTCTGGGGAAACAGTAGTTTCACGTCAGGTTGTTACAGGATCATCCATAATCAGCGCAGTCTCAAACAGAAGTAACCAGCCTGGAGAAACAGGTGTTCTTGCACTTTACCAAGATTCTTTTTCTTAAAAAGATTTATACAGTATCATTACCTCTATTTTAGAATCTAATTCAGATCATCACACACTATTAGTCGTGCCTATTATAAAACATTCAGATATTTAACGACAGTTAACCGTGACCTTTTTGTTTTCAGGTAAGCTGCCTGGTTAGCTCTCTTTTAATGTACAGTATCATGGGTGTCAGGTCAGTTCATGACATCTCTTCTCCACAGATGTTTAAAGAACATTCACTAGAATAATCAGGTCCTGAGATTTCAGTTATTCAAAGGTTGGACACAAGCTATTAATGACAATTTTCAAGTCATGTTAAAACAGTTGTCTACTTTTTTTGACTGACTTGGCTCTTTTTCACTAATCTCAGAGAGATTATAGGATATGTGGTATAATAAGAAAAGAAATAATAAGTATCATTTAACATTTCTTCTTTTTGCTGATACTTTACAAAGCGCATTCTCATTTTATCAGAACTCTAAGAAAGCTGTTGAACCCCTGCCATTAGATCTGCTGCCTATTAGAGTTGACTCAATTATGAGCATTTGAATTCCTCTGAACCTGATGGTATCTTGGTTTCTCTGTAAAACAGGAGTAATAATAGACGCCCTCTCCAGGCATCAAGACACATGCCTGTAGTCCCAGGACCTGGGAGGCAGATACAAGAGGATCACAGGTCCAAGGCCAGCCTCAGCAACTTAGCCAGACCCTGTTTCCTGGGTTCAATTAAAAAAAAAAAGTACCCCCTCAAGGTGACTGTGAAGATTAAATTGTGTAATAAATGCAAGTCACTTGGATCAGTTTCTAACAATAAACATTGCATAATTATTAACCCCTTTTTTGCTTTTGAAACCAAAATGGTTTCAGTTTTCTATGATATACAACATTTTTAAACTTTCTGGTATAAACAGGGAAGAAGTATATTATCCTTTCTATTACGCATGCAAAGGTTAGAAACTTTTGTCATACTTACGAAGTCACTACCATTTTCAAAGAATGTCTCTTGTGTGTTACGTAGCATTCACCAAAACAATGGGTATTCAACCCACTCTATAATTACTGTAAATATACTGTATCACTAACAGAATTAGTCATTGCTTTATTTTAGGCCATGTTAAAATTTATTTTACTTCTACACTGTTATGGGCCATATTAAAAAACAAATCATCACTTCCAGCTAGTTATGACAAATACTTTGTATTGTGTTGTATGTGTATTGGATTATTAATCTCTTAAGATAAATAACTGCCACTTTGTATGTCTGCAAACATAGAATTTATTACTTCTCTCTGAAAGATAAAGGAATCCTGTATATTACTTCCATTTACATTTAGTAAATCTGTAAATATGCTATATCTACAGAAATGCCTTGGGGGAGTGTAAGATCTGTTTAAAAAAATGTAAGCAAATAACGTAAAAATGAGGGCATGCCCCTTCTGCCTACGTTTGTGTCACTGTCTTTTACAACAAATGTCATACGGTCAGTCATTTATTATATACTTCACACAGAATCCATTAAGTACCTCAGCTTTCGTGCTTCTTAATTAATTGTTGTTATGTATGAGACACTTTTGCACTTATAAAGCAAACGTGAATGAGCTTGTCTAAGAGATGTAGGTCCACTGGACATCTGTTCTCTTTTCCATACAGTACTAATTAATAAACAAGTGTTGGATTAACATAGCCCCGTGTTATGCTTGCAAGTTCCATGTTGAAGAGCAACTGTGGTAGTGTCTGGTATTTGGGGGACGGATGCGGCGGGCGGGAAGATTAAGAAAGCTTTCTGATTTGAATGCACATGTTGGATCTGTGCTTCATGAACTGACACAGTGCGAATGTCTGTGATTCTCTGCGTACCTGTTTCAGTCTAGATACCAGGCCATCTTCATTTCCACCTCAGCTGTTTGGGTCAGACAGTTTTTAATCCATATACTATTGTTATTGGAAATTTTGTCTCATAATACAAATACTCATTTCTAGAAAACTCATAGCCAGCTTAAAAAAAACTCCTTGTTTTAAATTATTGTTTTGATTTAAAGGCTTGTTAAAATCTCAGCCTTCAAATGGTGAATTTCTACTCCTAGGAATGTCATACTCCTAGAGCTTTGTTACATTTCTACGCACATGTGCTCTCCCCCTCCCCCAGATTAAGGAAGAAAACCCCTGTATACATGGCAGACAGGCATTCGTCGATTGGTTTTAGGTCTTTACCAGATAGTATGTTATTCAAAAAAAGTAATTGACACATCTATAAGATTTTTAAGTCACTAATAAAAAGAACACAAACATTTGGGAAAAAAACAAATTGAACTTTATTTTTATAAGTATTTTCTTAAAATATTCTCTATAAGTTAAATGTTTATACACTCAGTGAGAAGGAATCTACTTCTTGGTCCCTCATCAAGTCGTAACAGTCATCCTGCCTTACAGGAGTTGGGCGTATTCTGCTGCTGTATTGAAGGGCAGGTGCTGGAAATGGAATAAGATGCTCCAGGCTCCTGAGGGATTGGCCCCTCATGACGGCGGCTTCTCTAGTTGCCTGTCGTTGTACATTTGTACTTAGAAGGAACTGAGAAATACTTTTAGATTTATATGCCTATGCTACAAAGGTGTTTTAAGGTCTTTTATTTTTATTTACTTATAATATATTTATTTATTTATTTTGTTGGGGTTTTTTTTGCGGTACCAGGGGTTGAACCCAGGGTCGTTTTACCTCTGAGCTACACCCCCGGCCCTATTTTTTGTACTTTTATTTTGAAACCGGGTCTCACAAAGTTGCGGAGGGCGTCACTAAGTAGCTGAGTCTGGCAGCGAACCCAGATCCTCCGGTCTCCGCCTCCCAAGTACTGGGATTACAACTGTGCGCCACCATGCCTGGCTATATTTATTTATTTATTTATTTATTTATTTATTTATTTATTTATTTATTTACAGTATTGGGATTTGGGGGGGTGGCACTGGGGATTGAAACACCTAGCCCTGTTTTGTTTTTTATTTTACAGCAGGGTCTCACTAAGTTGTTGAGGGCCTTTCTAAGTTGTGAGGATGGCCTCGAACCTGCTATCCTCCTATCTCAGCCTCCCAAGTACTAGGATTACAGGTGTGCGCTACCTCTCCCGGCTAGTATTAGGATTTGAACTCTGGGCTTTGTGCATCATAGGCAAGTACTCTACCAGTGAGCTACATTCCCAGCACTTGTTTTTTTCGAGGCAAGGGGTGGGGTGGTGTGGCTTGGTCTCACTATGTTGTCCCAATAGGTCTTGAACTCCTGGTTCAAATGATCCTCCTGCCTCTGCCTCCCAAGTAACTGGGACTGTAAGTGTGCACCACTGTACCCAGATGAAAGTCTTTTATATTTAATCATTTAAATTGTACTTGAAAGCTTAAAAAACAACAACTAGCTCTAGCATGTAGCACTCACAGCTGGGAGGTGTCATCCTTATGTGTTATGGTTTCTAGGTGATGGTTAATTTTAGTTTTAGTTTTTTTGCTGCCATTTATTCAAGGGCTAAATATATTTTCATTATTGGGGGGATGGTGTTTTGTTTTGTTGGTGTGCATTTCTTATACATGTTTTTGAAGATTTGTAATTCCCTCACTAATAAGTAGGTTTTCAAGTTCTTATTGTGTCACTAATATTTAAAAATAATCTTAGGCAGGGCTATAGCTCAGTGGTAGAGCACTTACTTGCAGACTTACCTGGCTCTGGGTTCAGTCCCCAGCACCACAAAACAAAACAAAACCGTAGGGTGTGTCATTTTTTGGCACAGTGCTGTTAAATCAGATTTGAGAAAAGCGCTCTTGAAATCTCAAGGATGGGGTGGTGCTGATGTGTTTTAATGTGCACTAACAAACTGTTCAGATAAACTAGTTTCACAGTGAGCCTAAGGCAAGGAGCCATTTGAATGATGTTACCGCGCTATTTTTGGACCTTTGTTACATGATTCACTGATTCATGGCACATAGGCTCCAAATATTTCCTTTTTCAGTCTCCACGGGAAAGTATTTTTAAGAAGAATGTATTTCCTATTTCTCGCTGATCTTATACTCCTCAGTAAAATTAGAGTACTATTTTCCTTTTGATCCAAAAACTCTAATTGAAGCTATGTGTAAAACAGAAGTTGTCATTGAAAAATTATTTAGGGGCTGGGATGTGGCTCGGCAGTAGAGCACTTGCCTAGCATGTGTAAGGCCCTGGGTTCAATCCCCAGTAGAGAAAAGAAAAATTTTTTAAAGGTTGATATGGGGGATATAGGAGTAGTGGGGATTGAACCCAGTGGCATTCCATCTCTGAGCTCTACCCCCAACCCTGTTTTATTTTTTTATTTTGAAACAGGGTCTCACCAAGTTACTGCATGCTGGCCTCGAACCAGACCTATTTTATTTTTTAATTTTGAAACAGGGTCTCACTAAGTTACTGTGTGCTGGCCACAAACCTGCAGTCCTCCTGTCTTAGTCTCCCAAGTACTGGGATTACAGACGTGCCCCACAATGCATAGCTAAATGGTCATTTTTAATGTTATTATCAGAACTAGTTTTCCAGTTTGGAGATGGTTATTTACCTCAATTTTTTTCTAAATTATGTATACAATCAGTTTGTCAGATATGTCATTGAAATATTTTCTTCTCTAGACTCATACTCCACATGATCTCTGTCCCCTTATAAAACCACTGTTTGTATGAAGTGTTGTCTATAATCTGGAACCAAGGGTGTTATGTAAAGAGAACACATTTAAAAGCTAGGTGCTGGGAATGTAGCTCAGTGATAGAGTGCTTGCCTCCCATGTACAAGGTCCACCAGTACCACCAAAAAAGTTGAGAAAGCTAGGATTATGGCATGAGCACATTGATTCTCGGTCTTAAAACTAAGGGAGATTGATTGGCCTCCTGTGGGTGCCAGGCGTGGTATGAGAATTGCTCCTGTCCTGCGTTCTTCACAACCACTCTGAGACTAGCTGTTCTTTTCCCATTTCATAAATGAGGAAGCTGAATCTCTGAGATGCTAAGTGATCCATCCCAAAGCAGGATTCCAGCCCAAGTCCAAATGACTCCCAAGCCCATGTATTCCTTTCACAGTACAATTCTTGGATCTCAGAACTAGAATGGGCCTTAAAAATAAGTCTTTCATTTTATTAGGAGATAGAGGCTCAGAGTAGTAGAGTGACTTATCCAAGATCAATCACTGCTTAGTAGCATTCCTTTTTGCTATAGTTAACATAAAGTATTGTTAATTTTTCCTTTTTTTTTTTTGTACTAGTGCAGATTGAACCTAGGGTGCTTTATCACCAAGCTACATCCCCAGCCCTTTTTGTTTTTTTTATTTTGAGACAGGGTCTCGCTAAGTTGTCCAGGCTGGTCTCAACCTTGTGATCCTCCTGTCTCAGCCTCCCAAGTTGCTGGGATCCAGACGTGCACCACTGCACCTGGCTTTTCAAATTGTTTTTAAGGAGAGGTGATTCTGTGGAGTACAGAAATAGCATAGCTTTAAGGTACTGTTAAAAATAATGAAGCAGCTAGGAAATGCATACACACATGCGCATGTTATATTGGTTTCCTGTCGGTGCTGATGTTCGAGTGGGTGCTGGGTTCCCTTGTCACGTGGCAGTACCTACTCACATCTGCCATGTGCACGTTTCCTGGTTTGGAGCCATTTTGAGCTTAGGGTGCCGAAGGCCGGCTTTTAGAACACCAAGTTTTTTTTATATTTCAACGTATAAATTTGAGACATTTATAATATTAGTAATAAATAGCATTAAAATTATAGTGTTGTTTATATATAAGATTCTTATGTAGCTAAAGCTGATTATTTAGACTTAATTATTTTCTATTGATATTTTTAAAATGTTATAACTTTCAAAATTATATGTAAGCAATGTATAGTGGTGATCTTGCGATCAGAGAGAAAAGGCAGGCTGCAATAATAGAACATTCAAAACAATTTAATAAGAAAAATGTTAATTGTAACTACTATAGGAATATAGTTAACAGTAAATTATAACTAATATAATTATAGCCCATAATTCTGTAATCTAGGCATATTATTTATATACGTGCCCTAGTTCATGTTTTAAAACAATGTTATAGAATAATACATATTTTCATGTATGTTATTAGCTACTCTCATGCTTGTTGGTGTTTGAATTTTATAAATGTACAAACTCCTTAGAATAACTGAAATGTACCAAATGCGCTCTCTGGAATTTTCCGAGGTAAGAGTCTTTCCCCTTGTGAACATCCCCATGGTTGCATCAGGTAAGTTGGACCCCAGAACATTGCTTAAGTAGCAGAATCTGAAGATCATGAGAAGCTGGGTGTGCTGATTTCATTGCTGGCGTTTGCTTTTCTGTGCCCAGAATAAACAGGTTATAAGCTATTGATTATTCTCATGTACTAAGAAAAAACAAGTGGATTTTAACCAGTGGCCTGAACTCTTCTGTCTAGTAAAAGGTGTGTCTATTTATACAGCTTTACGTTTTCTTCTAGGTCACCTTCCGAACAAGAATCTATCACTGTAACATCAACAGCCAAGGCGTGATCTGTCTGGACATCCTGAAGGACAACTGGAGCCCAGCCCTGACCATCTCCAAAGTCCTCCTCTCCATCTGCTCGCTTCTCACAGACTGCAACCCTGGTGAGACTTTAAACTAGCCTGGCATCGTTGCTTCCCAGGACCTAAATGTCAGGCATTCGGACGTGCTTACTGCTGACCTGCTACCATTATTATTGATGTTAAGTTCCCATAGTATGTAACTGTTTTCTTGTTAGTCTTTTAAAATCTATTATTTGCCAAAAAGGAAAACACATGATGTAATAAAAATTAATGAAAAATAATTTTAGATGAGGAAGTTCATTTAAAGAATACATTGAATTTTCCTGCCAAATAATAATAAGAATTCAAATTGAATAGCTTAATCTTTAATTAGATGCCTACCAGAAGATGTTAATTTGAGAAATGTGAGCTATTAAAATCTGGTAACAACCACACAGATGTGACCTTTTGGCATCTTAATAACCATGCATCTTAAAAGCTATTAGAACCAAAAAAAAAAAAAAAAAAGCGGAATGGTCCTGAGCTGGGAAATAGAACTTCCCAGGAAAGCTACAGAGTTTACGGCCTGGGCTGTGTGGCTTACTGCTGGTGCCGGACACTCAAAGTTCTTAGTTCGAGAGAGGTGTGAGTACACGCCTTTGACCAGTTCCTTTTAACTAAAAGACAAACCAATTGCTGGCTTTTTATATATCTGGATTAATTTTGGAAGAGAAAGTCAGAGATAGCTATAGGGTTTTCATTGACGTTCTCAATACGAACATTCTTTCTTACGTATTTACTTAGTAGCCTTAATATTGCATGAAATACTATCTTCCATGTTCAGGAATCAACTCTTTTCTACTTTTACATGTTTGTTATTTCTTCAGTTATAAAACTTTCTTAGTGAAGAAAGGTAATAATAATTTAAGAAAACTATAATGTATTTTAAATGTTTTAAAGTAACTAATTAATGTTTTTAACCCCAAAAATAAAATAATAATTATGTAAAATCATTATAAAATATTTTTAAATTTAACTCATACTTCTCCCCAGACAGTGAAGTTCAATAATGCTACAGTAAGTTGGTTTTGCTCTTTCAGTCCCATTATTCCATTTCGGTCCCATTTGTCTGTGATTATGCATAACCTCATTTAGAAGTGATGTTGCAAGAAGGCCTGGGGGGGGGGGTGCGTGCTACCCTGGATCAGCTGTTTGGGAGAGTCTGATCTCAGTACAGGCATCCCTGCTTGAAAAAATGGAATTGCTCCTCCAGAGCTTTCTCTCATTAAAAGATTACTATTCAGTAAATTAGTGATTTTTATAGGGGTTGGGAGGTTTTATTGGTTTGAGAGGTTTTTTGGTGTGTCTCAGAAAATTATAGATGCACTCTATGAAAATCACATAAAGAAATAGCATTTTTAAAATAATGCTTTTTTTGCGGTATTGGGGATTGAACCCAGCGGCACTCTTCCACTGAGCTTCATTCCCAGTCGTTTTCTTCATTGTTCAAATTATTATTTTGAGACAGGCTCTTGCTAAATTGCTAAGGCTGGCCTCGAACTTGGGATCCTTCTGCCTTAGCTTTCCAAGTCACTGGGATTGCAGGTGTGGGCCATGCCCAGTGAAAACAGTGCATTAATAGTAAGAATATGCCTAAAAATAAAAATGGCCCTTAAGACTAGAAACAACCAGTCAGGCGTGGTGGCACACGCTTGTAATCCCAGTACTTGGGAGGCTGAGACAGGAGGGTCGCAGGTTCCCAGCCAGCCTCAGCAACTTAGTGAGGCCCTGTTTCAAAATGAAAAATAAAAAATAGGACTGGGAGTGTAGCTCAGAGGTAGAATGCCCCTGGGTTCAATCCTGAGTTCCCGCAAAAAAAAAAAAAACCTAGAGATGAGCTATCTGATATGAAAATAGAATAGTATGCATAAAATCATGTTACCATTTAGTTTATCACACTTTAATACATATAAAAAGATTGCCTGATTGGTACCTCACTTTATGAATATTGACACTTCCAGATTCTTCAAAAGAATTGTTTAGCATAAACAAGTCAAAACATTTGTTCTTTTACTTAATAGACCTATTTCACTGTTTTCTGATACGTTCATCCTTTGTAGGTTTTTTCTTAGGGTTACCCTATCTTTAAAGTAGCACAAGTATAAATTTGATGGGATATGACTAGATTGCCCTATACTGAACCTGTAGTTATTTTAACATAACTAATTTTGTGTGTGTGTGTGGTACTAGGGATTGAACCCAGGGGCATTCTCCCTCTGAGCTATACCCCCAGCCCTGTTTTTCATTCTTTATTTTTGAAACAGGGTCTCACTAAGCTGTGGAGGCCTCACTAAGTAGCTAAGGCTGGCCACAAACCTGCAATCCTCTTGTCTCAGCCTCCCAAGTACCGGGATTACAAGCATGCGCCACCCCACCTGGCAACATAACTAATTTTTAATCTTTTTCATACTTTTCTCATAATTTACTTTTGTCTCTTTTAAGAATTTTTGACCCATTAAAAAACAAATGTTAAAGCCAGGCACAGTGGTGCATGCCTATAATCCCAGTACTTGGGTTGAGATAGGAGGATCAAGCCTTAGGAACTTAAGACTCTCAGAAACCCAGTAAGGCCCTGTTTCAAAACAAAAAATAGAAAGGGCTGGGGTGTAGCTCGGAGGTGGAATGCCCCGGGCTTAATCCCCAGTACCAGTACCAGAAAAAAAAATTTAATGTTTTTTAGGGTATGACTACACATCCTTAGGATGATATGGATAGACAGCCAGCCCCACTGTTTATTGGTTGTATGACCTTAGATTTGTCACTTACCTTTCCTCACTCTCAGTTTCTTATGTAAAACGGGGACTGTTACCAGCCCTACTTAAGTCGCTGGGTTCCTGTGAGTTTAAAATGAAATGGCACATGTGAGAGTCCTTTGAAAACAGTAGTGTGTTGTCCATGTTCTTTCCCATAGCATTTGAGACACCAGATAGGCATACAGTAAACGCCTGATAAATACCTACTCAGTTGAATTTAATAGAATGAAGATAACATCAGCTCATGGTTCATCCCTAACGCTACCGCGCCAGCACTGACACTCATGGACTTCATAATCCAAGCCTAACTCTGAATTAGTGGTGCTTACTGTGTCATCTCTTGCGGCAGATTCTCTCTCGGGTGGCAGACGTCCAGTCCAAACATCATGGGTGCAGCGAGCGATCATCGCTCACTTCCCAGTGCAGTGGTGTAGGCAGGTCTAACTGCTGGCCTTGTGTGGCGCTCCTACTTGTCAGACATCACCTGAGCCCCAGGGTTCAGCTGTGACAATCAGGATAATGAGAATGGTCAGCACCAGCCTCCCAGACTCTGGGCTTAACTGTGCTTGGTGAGCCGATTTAATTCATGGATTTCCAAAGTCCAGAGTACCACCAAGGAGTCAAGTCCCACTTCTCATGGAATGCCATATGTAAATACTTCTTCTCAAGTCGTTATTATAAAGCTGAAGTCTTCACATATATAAAACTACAGTTCTGTTTGGTGTCTTCTTTTGAAGTTTAGTTTTGCTGTTTTGTGGGGTTTCTTTAAAAACCTCATAGATGTCTTCTGATTTTCTTTATATGAAACCTGTTTCTTTAAATACTATTTTAAGCAAGCTTATATTATGGTCTTTAGACCTATAAGTAATGTCCTGAGAACACTAACAGTTACGAGATAAAGCAAGGAGGTAAATTCTCCTGTACCTGATGCTTTCTTTACAGAGTAATGACTAGAAATCTATCTAACCTTTTTCCCTTTTTTCTGAGAGCATACAATCTGTATATCACCTGGAACAATTTTACTAATCTCCATTCTACTTTCCTACTCTCCTGCTCTTCCTTTCTAAAGTATGAACTAGTTTCATTCTAAACACATTTCTGATACTGTATCATTTAAAATTTTCCTCAAAAAATGTATGACTTTTAGGAGACAATTGGAAATTTGAAGGAAAAAAAGCATTTAGTATTGAAGGTATTTTTGGCCAGAAATTTTTAGGCATATTAATAGAATTATGATTATGTCCTTACCTTTTAGAGATAAATATGAACTGTTTGCAAGAAAAATTTTTGGTATCTGGAATTTGCTTTGTTCAAAATAGTCCAGAAAAGCCGGGCATGGTGGCACACACTTGTAATTCCAGTACTTTGGGAGGCGGAGACCAGAGGATCCGGGTTCGCGGCCAGCCTCAGCTCTCTCTCCCCCTGTCTCTCTCTCTCTCTCTCTGTTTCTCTCTCTCTACTTAGACCCTCCGCAACTTTGTGAGACCCGGTTTCAAAATAAAGTATAAAAAATAGGGCCGGGGGCGTAGCGCAGAGGTAGAATGCCCCTGGGTTCAATCCCCGGTACCGCAAAAGAAATAAAAAAATAAAACAAAATAGTCCAGAAAGCTGGGCGTGGTGGCACACACTTGTAATCCCAGTACTTGGGAGGCTGAGACAGGAGGATCACAAGTTCGCAACCAGTCTCAGCTACTTAGTTAGGCCCTCCACAATCTAGTGAGACTCTGTTTCAAAGTAAAGAATACAAAATAGGGCTGGGGGTATAGCTTGGAGGTAGAATGCCCCCGGGTTCAATCCCCCCCAGTACCGCAAAAATAAAAATAGTCCAGAATGATTGCAGGTGGGTGGGGGTGTAGAAGATATAAGATTAGCCATTATAAAATCTGGCTTTCCGTGGTGGTGCACACCTGTAATCCCAGTATTTGGGAGGCTGAGACAGGAGGATCGCAAATGCAAGACCAGCCTTAGTAACCTAGAGAGGCTTGTCAGCAACTTAGTGAGACCCTGTTTCAACATAAAAAATAAAATAGGGCTGGGGGTGTAGCTCAGAGGTAGAATGCCCTGGGTTCAATCCCTAGTACCAATAAATAAACAAACAAACAAAAAACTAAATGAAATTGTTGAATCTGAGTGATGAGTACGTAGGTATTCATCATACTATTCGTTCTTTGTTGAATATATTTGATATTTTCCAAAATACAGATTTCAGTAATCGCCAAAGATTAGCTGTGCCAGCAGTGTAATGTGTCAGAGATGTGTGACTTGGTTCTCTTTTGCTGGGGGTGGGGTCATTTGGGCCCCAAACTTGGTCCTGTGTGTGTCTCTCCCCTGTCGTCCACCCCAGGCCCACCTGTACACCCAGTCAGAGAACAGTGGTCAGAGCAGACCCACAGACAGCAACACTCGGGGCGGGTCCCCTCCTGCCACCTTCAAATAAAAATCAAGTATCAGTTACCCCGTCTTAGATTTATGCAGATCTTTATTAGAGCAACAAATAGAGCTAAGAATGGCAGGTAATTACCCTGAGCCTTCCACAGTGATTACGTGGAGGGGAGCACAGCTGCAGCTTCCTGGGCGCGAGCGTTGTTCTTCTCCAGTGGAGTGAGCAAATGGAAGGAGGTTCGCTCCCAGGGGCTCTTTCATAGCGCTGGGTAGAAGGTCGGGGCCAACATCACAGCCCCTCGTTTCAGATCCCTTAAGGCCTGCGTCCTAAGCACCTGGTCCATCCTTATCCATATGCTCTCTCTGATACCTTAGGCTTGATTGCCATCAGTTGCTTGTCTTTGCCTGGTTATGATTAGATAGTAAGTTGTGTTATTAAACCTTTAAATTTTACAATTGATAATGACTTCTTAGGGGCAGGCACTATAAAGTAGGATTATTTCTACACCTTATATTTCTGTAGGTTACACTCTGTTAGCTGCGGGACTAATGAAGGGCACACATACACTTTAATAGAATCCCAGCACTTAGGCAGCAGTGAGTCCTGGCTTCCTCATATCCCAGTCTACTATAATTAGGAACTGTTAAAGAACAATTCTTTAACAGAAATTCAGGTAAACCTGTAAAAATGACAGGCCTACCTGTTTTTAAAGCAGACTATGTTAGCAGGAAGGTTAAAAAATACATTATTTTTTCTTTTCTTTTTTTTTTTTTTTTTGTGGTACCGGGGTTTGAACGCAGGGGCGTTCTATCTCCGCGCTACGCCCCCGGCCCTATTTTTTTATGCTTTATTTTTGAAACCGGGTCTCACGAAGTTGCGGAGGGCCCTGCTAGGTAGAGAGAGAGAGAGAGACAGAGACAGAGAGAGAGAGAGAGAGAGAGATTGATCAATTGATCGAGCGTGCGCGCGCATGCGCGCTGAGGTTGGCCGCGAACCCGGATCCTCCGATCTCTGCCTCCCAAAGTACTGGGATTACAAGCGTGCGCCACCACGTCCGGCCATTATTTTTTCTAAATCAACCACTACAGTTGGCTGCATAGACACCAGGTTTCTTCTGACACCTACAACTTTTTAAAAATTAATTAATTAATTTATTGATTGATTGATTTTTGTGGTACTGGGGATTGAACCCAGGGGCGTTCTACCTCCGAGCTACACCCCCAGCCCTATTTTTTGTTCTTTGTTTTGAAACAGGGTCTCACTAAGTTGTGGAGGGCCTCACTAAGTAGCTGAGGCTGGCCGTGAACCCAGATCCTCCTGTCTCAGCCTCCTAAGTACTGGGATTACAAGCGTGAGCCACCACACCTGGCTTACAACTTTTTTTAGAATGAGAAACTTAAAAAGTACAAATACGTGGCATAAAAATCTAGGCATTGTGCCACACACCTGTAATCCCAATCCTTGGGAGGCTGAGGAAGGAGGATTGCAGGTTCAGCAACTTGGGAAGACTTTCCGCAACTTAGTGAAAGCCTGTTTCAAAATAAAAAATTAAAAAAGTCTGGGGGTGTAGCTCAGAGGCAGAATGCCCCTGGGTCCAATCCCCAGGACTAAAAAGAAAGAAAGAAATACACGACACAACATAGCGCTAACTTCAAGGTGTCTGCTTATGAAGAATTGGCTTCTAGAGTATTACAAACTGAATTTTGAAAGTCATCTAAAGCTAGGCGTGGTGGCACTTGTAATCCCAGTACTTGGGAGGCTGAGACAGGAGGATCACAGGTTCAGGGCCAGCCTCAGCAACTTAGTGAGACCCTGTTTCAAAACAAAAAAAATAAGTAGGGCTGGGGGTGTAGCTCACAGGTAGAATGCCCCTGGGTTCAATCCCTAGTACCATAAAAAAAGAAAGTCATTCTAATCAGTACTAACAAATACAGGTGTAGATAGACTGAAACTTACAGTCATCTAGCTGCTTTTACACCTGTGCTTTTTCTGTGCAAAAAAAACAGAAAAACTTACACAGAGTTTACACTTTGCACCCTGTAGGTAGGAAACATTAAATAGTGGCTGTTAATTAGTCTACCTTGTACTGTTAGTACCAGGAGAATAAATAACGCCCAGGAAAGTTCTGCACTGGCTTAGCAGTGCCCATGGATTCCTGGGGCGCTGCTCTCTTTCACCCACAGGTTGGTTTCACACACCCCCTCCCCCGGTCCATGGAGATAATGCTCTTTAGTAATGCAGCATGAAGAAGGTGCTGGAATAAAACGAGAATTCACTGAAAGGGATGAATCAAATCAGAAAACATATCATTGAAAAAACAAAAAGAAAAGCATTTTTGAGCTAAAGAAGCTTCACAGAGCCAGGCGTGGTGGCACACACTTGTAATCCCAGTACTTGGGAGGCTGAGCATGTTCAAGGCCAGCCTCATCAACTTAGCGAGACCCTGTTTCAAAATAAAAAGGGCTGGGAGTGTAGCTCAGAGGTAAAACACCGCTGGGTTCAACCCCCAGTACCAAAAAGAAGAATAAAAAAGACACATAAAGAACCTTCACAGAAATGATTCTTTACCGTCATAAGTTTGGCTCTAAAAAAAAAAAAAAACAGAAAATAGCGATTCCATAGTACCTTTATGTATTTCTAATGGTGAGCTTTAAATGCTATCAAAAGCATTTTCCCTACTTCTCTTTCCTTAGCCTGACCCAGGGAATGATAGCTGTCAACTTTGGTTGGCCCAGAAAGTGTGACAGCGTCCTTAAAGTGGGAGGACGAATCCCTGGGATGGTCATTTGTGATTGTCTTATGTTTCTTTTTGACGGTTATAGAGTTGTTGTGCATCCGTCTTAGTATTCTCATGAGTGTGTCCTGTAACAACATGTGCAGTAAAATCTCACCAATTCAGTATAATTGAGAGGTCAGCCCTCGTTCGTTTTTTGTTTACGTGTGTGTCTGTATGTGGGGTGGTGGGGTACTTGGGATGGAACCCAGGGGTGTTCTACCTCCGGGCTACACCCCCCAGCCCTACTTTATTTTTTTTTTATTTTGAAACAGGGTCTCATGAAGTTGCTGAGGTTGGCTTCAAACCTGCAATCCTCCTGTCTCAGCCTGGGATTACAGGCATGCACCTGGGATTACAGGCATGCACCACCGTACCCAGCATTCAATAGTTATTTTTTAAATGAATTGTAGAAAATTTTAAATAAGTGAGGACTTGACACTTTCAAGTTCTTATAGGAAATATTAGTAAAACACTTAAAGAGGATGACCTCTAGACTGCATTACCAAGGAAAGGCTGAAGTGGGTTTTAAACACATGCACAACAATAGAGAAAAGAATTACAATGAACCGTAATGTGTCCCTCACCCATCTTCAAACCTTCCTGCTTTTAGCAAGGTTTAGGGTTTAGGCATTTTTATGTTATCAAGGATTTTTGTAGATGGGTTAAATATTTGCATCCAATAATGTTTTACGCCATTAATTTTCTCAACCTCAGAACAAGAGGCTGCATCACAAATTAGCAAGGGTCGAGTAAATGCTACGTTATGAAAGGCGCAGGGCATGTTGCTGTGGGCGCAAGGACACCAAGTCACGTTTGGGTTCTTGGGTTTTGGTGGTACTGGGGACTGAACCCAGAGTCTTGCTCGAGCTAGCAAGTGCTCCATCCCTGACCTCCATTCCCAGCTTGGCGTTTTGCTTTTTTAAAGAGAAATGAAAATAAGTTATTTAAACAAGTTTTAATAAGGAAAGTCAAGTCTGAAACAACATAATAAAATTCCTCTAACTTTCTAGAAATTGACTTGTGTATATAGAACATCCACATTATTGGATAATATATTCGTTTTAATTTAGAAATTTGAGGTGATACAGTGTCTTAGGGAAATATTGTAATTATGAAAATATGAAGAATTAATGTAACCCTATCAACGTCTGAGTTTGGAGCCCTAGCCAACCAAACAGTTATCTTCATTTTTTCTTAATTCGGCTTTCAGTTCAGTACCTAGCCTAGGCAAGGTGCAATCAGTAACAACACTCAGTAACTCTTATTTAAAAAGGAGATATTTCTAGTTTCACATGTAGGGGTGTGTGTGTGTGTGTGTGTGTGTGTGTGCAAGCTACACCTCCAGCCCTTTTTTTTTTTTTTTTTTTTGTAAACAGGGTCTTACTAGACTGCTGAGAGTCTCACTATGTTGCTGAGGCTATCCTCGAACTTGCGATCCTCCTGTCTCAGCCTCCCAAGTACTGGGATTACAGGTGTGCACCACCACACCCAGCACAGTTAGTTATTTCTAAGACATAACTGCAATAACTGCTTTCTCCTTTTCTTCTTATTTTTCTTTAAGAGATTCTGGAGTTTAATGTTTATTATGGGTATTGAATTTTTGGTTATGTCATATGGTGAGGAATTTACTTAATAAGCAGATAGGAATTCCTTTTTGAAAAGTACCAGCATAGCTGGATGCAGTGGCACACATCTGTTAGCCCACTACTTGGGAGGCTGAGACAGGAAGATTGCAGGTTCAAGGCCAGCCTCAGCAATTTAGAGAGGCCCTCAGCAACTTAGTGAGACCCTGTTTCAAAATTAAAAAAATGAATAACAAGGGCTAGGGGTGTAGCTCAGAAGTAAAAGATTCTTGGGTTCAACCCCCAGTACCAAAAAAAAAACTACCAGCATATTTCTTTCCATAACAAGTATATTCCTAGAAAAAATTACAAATTAAAATACATTAGATGTATTTGAGGAACTTTTTGCTTAAGAGTATCCTGCAGAGAAACCTGTTGCCAAATGAACGTTTATACAGTTGGCTTTCTTTTCCTAAAAATGTAATTTTGGCTGGGGGTGCAGCTCAGCACTTGCCTCACATGCACGAGCCCCCGAGTTCAACCAGCAGCACCAAAAAAGAAAATAACAGAGCAGGGTTTCCCCTCATTCAGTGCTGCCTTCCCCTGAGGGTGTTTTCCCTTAAGTCATATTTTTTGTGGTCTCAAGTGCCTAGGACAGCCAACGGCAGCCGGTCTAACTGTGTACCTGTAGGCAGGTGCAGCGTGTAGTACCTTTGGGGGAGGCTGTTTGCACTGGGGGTACCCCACCTTCCTTTTTCCTCACGCACTGCTGCAGCCTCTGGCATGGGTGGGATGCTGGGAGCACCCCGCTTTCTTTCCAGCCTGGCTCTTGTAGTGGAAACATATCATACACAGTCTGATCATAGGCACAAAAGACGTTAGGAAGAGTAGAGGCCTGGAGGAGACATCTGTACATTTGTCTAGCTTGGATGCAGGTTATACTTTATAAGAAAACCACTAGAAGACAACACTCAACGGGTACCTGAAGAAGCAGCCGCGCCTCGCTGGGGACAGCAGGTCACAGAGCCCGGCACCCTGGTCCTAGCAGGACGGCACGGGGACCTGAGGGACTTGTGTGCGCTTTGTCTTGGTGAGGCCTAATGGGGCTGCCGTGTGTCACTTAAGCTCATTCCAACTGTTTCTGTGACTGCACAAATGTATCTCTCAGTGGATTCACAACCCAAATATTGTGGATAGCTTAAAATTGTATTAATCATGAGTTTAAGAAGTTAATAGTGCTTGGCATGGTAAGTTTTTAGGCACGGATTACTGCTTAGAGCAGTCCGCGTTGCTTGTGTGTGTAATTCTCTGGACTGTGTTGTGAGCCTGTGGGCAGGTGTAGGGCATGTCGTGCCTCTTGCAAGGTGATGAAGAAACCTTTGGTTTAGACGGGGAGCTGCATTTGGGGCACTAAGGCCAGTGTACCTTCATAGTGTTCATGTCCAAGGGGGCGAGGTCCTAAGGTGAAGAAAGAGGGTTCTAGGTATATTCCTCAACAACGCGTCTGTGTTGGCTTTTTTGTTTTTTCAATGTGGAAATATATTTGGGTTTGGGGGAGTTTTATTTTTATTTTTTCATAAAAATGATCCCTTCTTATTCAACTTTTTCTTAAATCTAGTATCTTTTCAATATAAGTATTTAATTTTCACTCGAGGCTGTTTGCTCTGGAAACTAAATTCAGTGGAACTCAGCAAAGTGGATGTCAGCCAAGTTTGTTTCATAATCTCGGTGTAAATTTAGACACACTGACCTCAACTTTTAGCCCTGACTTTGACCTACTTCTTCTTAGCATTTCTCTATGCATATTTTATTGCCCCATAGTTAATATAAATCTAGACATGAGGTAGCTGTTACTACAGATTTTTTTGTTTAAGAGTTTATTGTTAGCCAGGCGTGGTGGTGTACACCTGTAATCCCAGTACTTGGGAGGCTGAGACAGGAGGATCGCAGGTTTGCAGCCAGCCTCAGCAATTTAGTGAGACCCTGTTTC
>PVJS01035949.1:0-20716 GCA_004027185.1 Glis glis | reverse complement strand
GGGATTGAACCCAGGGGCATTCTACCTCCAAGCTACACCCAGCCCTATTTTTTATTTTTATTTTTTATTTAATTTTATTTTTTAGCGGTACTGGGGATTGAACCCAGAGACATTCTACCTACAAGCTACACCCCCACCCAATTTTTTATTCTTTATTTTGAAACAGGGTCTAAGTTGTGAAGGGCCTCACTTGGGATCCTCCTATCTCAGCCTCCCAAGTACTGGGATTACAAGTGTGCACCACCACGCCCAGCTTTTTTTAAAAACAGAGTCTTACTACATTGCTGAAGCTATTCTCGAACTTGCGATCCTCCTGTTTCAGCCTCCCAAGTACTGGGATTACAGAGGTGCACTACCATACCCAGCTTCAAATATATTAAACGTGTTTATTTTCTTTGTCTGATCATTTCTATATCCATAATCCTTGTGGGTTTGAAACTGTACATTATTATTTTTGCTGATTCTTTCTCATAACGGCTTGCTTATTTTTTATTGTGAATTCATGTTCTTTGGAATTTTAGCTGTAAGAATTTTTTTGAAAATTTGGCTCAAAGTAAATCTGTTAAAAATGATTGACATTTGCTTTGCTAGATGCTAAATTTTTGTCTTGAGGTTTCTCAGGCCACAAAGACAATAAATATTCTGTCTGAATCTGAGTGACAGTGGGTTTTGGAATTTTCAGGGACATGTTTTTTTCTTTCATCCTTTCCAGAATTAATGTAAAGTCTTTCTATAGAGAAGGATTTTTGTTGTTGATGTTGTTGTTGTTGTTATTTTCCAAACTATGGACAGAAATGTTGCTTTTCAGATTTACCTGTCTTCTTATAGTGTGGACTACTTATTGGTTTGGATCTAAAATGTTCTTCCTAAAACTCATGTGTTGAAAGCATGGTCCTCTTTTCTTTCTTTTATTTTTGTGTGTGGTACTGGGGATGGAACGGGTCCTCAATACATCAAAGCTCAGAGGTGGGGCTTTTAAGATGTGATTGAATCATGAGGGCTCTGACCTTATCAGTGGATTAATTCATTTGATGGATTAATCTGTTGATAACTCAATGGACTACTGGAAGGTGGAACCTAGTTGGAGGCAGTAGGTCACTGGGATGTACCCTGGATGGGTTTGTCTTATCCCTGGCCCCTTCCTCTCTCTCTCTCTCTCTCTCTCTCTCTCTCTCTCTCTCTCTCTCCTCTCTCCTTCCTGGATGTCATGAGTTGAGCAGCTTTCCTCCGCCACACCCTCTGCCATGATGCTTTTACAATGGAGTTGGCCAACTATGGACTGAGCCTTTGAAACTGTAAACCAAAATAAACTTTTCTTCCTCTAAATTGTCCTTGCCTGGTATTTTGGTTATAGTGACAAAAAGTGGACTAACACACCTATGAAAGACAAAGGTCTAAAACTGTCAGAAATATGCAGATGATTTCAGGCAAATGCCAGCTTAGTACATTTGTTAGCATAAAAGATACAACTGGCGCTCCTAAGGGTGGATGATGTTCAAAAGGGCACTCCCTCCTCGGCGTTGATTCAGGCTTGAAGAGCTGAGGGTTGGTTACATACTGCCTCACTTTTCACCTTGACTGGGTGCTCTTGTGCAGGGCACAACTTTATCAGGGAGTGCAGAGGCCTGTGCCAGCTTTAGCATTTATCTTCTGGGATATATCCTTCCTCTGGATTCTGGCCTCTTAACAATTACTTTACCTTTTCTACCAGGCTCAGCCATATTTCAAACACGTTTAAGAATACTACATCTATCATTTTGGGGGGGTACTGGAGATTGAACCCAGGGGCATCTACCTCTGAGCTACATCCCCAGCCCTATTTATTTATTTATTTATTTATTTATTTTGTGTGTGTGGTACTGAGGATTGAACCCAGGGGCATTCTACCTCTGAGCTACACCCCCATCCCTATTTTTTAATTCTTCATTTTGAAACAGGGTCTTACTAAGTTGCGGAGGGCCTAAGTAGCAGAGGCTAGCTGCAAATCTATGATCCTCCTGTCTCAGCCTCCCAGGTACTGGGATTACAAGTGTACACCACCATACCCGGCTTATTTTTTATTTTTGAAACAGGGTCTTGCTAAGTTGCTGAAGGTCTCGCTAAATTGCTGAGTCTATCCTCAAACCTGTGATCCTCCTGTCTCAGCATCCCACGTACTGGGATTATAGGCCTGTACCACCATTCCTGGCTACATCCATCATTTTAAGGTGCTATGCTCTGGGAACTTTCCTTTGAAAACCAGATCTGTCAGACTGTAGGAAATGGAAGTTACCTCAGTTAGGTTCATTCTTAGGTTTCAGTTAGGTTCATTCTTTTATTCTTTTTAAATGAAGAAGGTTTACTACTTGAATCACTGTGCTTGGAACTAAAATACAATAATATACAAATAGACAAAGTCCCTCTCTCCATAAAGCCTATAGTTGAGGCTTTATCCTTTATCCTTTATCCTCTTTCTGGGTGTGTTTTCTTTTCAGCAATCATACTTTCCAGAAAAATTTTCCTCTGGAGAGGGTGGGGTCATAGACAGAAATAGCACAACATAACCTTAAATCTATCCATCTAAGTGTTTCTCAATAAGTAGAACATATTTGTGTGCCTTGGGGAGCCAAGCAGTACCAAACAGGAGATGACACTCTGTAATACCAACCTTCTACCACACATCTGTTTTGAATACACTAAGGACCACCCCCTAAGAGCGTCCATTTTCCAAGTGGAGAAATTTGTTTGCTTATAGAAACTGCCACATTACAATTCCATTACCACTGTCATCACTACTTCCAGGGGTTATTTAACAAATTATCCAATCAGGTCTAAGCTATGCAAATATCCCAAGCAAACCCCACATAATTTAAGGAATTACTCTTCTAATTTTTCTCTTTTACTTTTACTTAACAGTCTCTCCTGCTGCTACTGTGGTGGCCGTTGAGTTTTTACCACCACTTGCTGAGGCCACTTTCAAATTGTGTTCCACAGCAGGGCTCCTCACAGTGGGTCCAAAGGGTTTGGCTTTCACTGTCCTCCACGTTAGGAATCCTGGGCCGGGCGTGGTGGCGCACGCTTGCAATCCCAGTACTTGGGAGGCTGAGACCGGAGGATCCGGGTTCGTGGCCAGCCTCAGCTACTTAGTGAGGCCCTCCACAACTTAGTGAGACCCTGTTTCAAAATAAAGAATAAAAATAGGGCTGGGGGTGTAGCTTGGAGGTAGAATGCCCCTTGGCTCAATCCCCAGTACCACACACACACACACACACAAAAAAATAGAAAGGGTCCGGGTATTGTGGGGTAGTTCTCTGTTCAACAAAGTCCAAAGGCACTGCTTCAAGGTCATTTTGCCTCCTTAATCCCCACATCTAATTAAGTGGGCACAGAAGTACAGTTTCTCTTTAACCTAATGAAGCCTTCTTCTCAGTTACTGTGTGGGAAAGTGCTCAGCAAGGGCAGGTTGGTTGACTGCAGGCTGGGGTTGGGGTGGGTGGGGAGGTGTGGCAGGAGGACCACATGCCAATCTTATTAAAGTTTGGTGTTCATCATTTCCCATGATAGGTCATCTGCCTATTCCCTGCAAATTGGATATCCATGCCCGTAGGCTCTTTCCACAGACTTATTTATTTATTTATTTTGGTACTGGGGATTGAACCCAGGGCCATTCTACCTCCGAGCTATTCCCCCAGCCCTTTTTTATTTTTTGTTTTGAAACAGGGTCTCACTAGGTTGCTGAGGCTGTTATTGAACCTGCTAACCTCCTGGGTCAGTCTCCCAAGTGCTAGGATTACAGTAGGATTACAAGTGTGAGCCACCACTCCTAGTGCACCCCAGCACTTTAATTTCTTTTCTTTTTTTTTTTTTTTGCGGTACCGGGGATTGAACCCAGGGGCGTTCAACCTCTGTGCTACACCCCTGGCCCTATTTTTTTATACTTTATTTTGAAACCGGGTCTCATGAAGTTGTGGAGGGCCTCACTAAGTAGAGAGAGAGAGAGAGAGATAGGGAGAGAGAGAGAGAGAGAGAGAGAGAGAGAGAGCTGAGGCTGGCCACGAACCCGGATCCTCCGGTCTCCGCCTCCCAAAGTACTGGGATTACAAGCGTGTGCCACCACGCCCGGCTTAATTTCTTTTTTTTAAGCAGGGTCTCAATAGGTTGCTGAGGGTCTAAGTTGCTGAGGCTAGCCTGGAACCTGTGATACTCCAGTCTTAGCTTTCCAAGTACTGGAATTATGGAGCTTTCTCTTTTGACCCCTTGAACCCTTCAGAGTGAAGGTTAGACACACCTTAGGACCCTATAACCCTCCTTTTCTTATCACTGAAAATAAAAGTAAAGCATAAATTTTTCTAAACTTGTTCTGCAGTTACTTCCTTAATTTAATTGGCACAAAATGGGGCTCAATGATATTTATATATTAATATGAAAAAACATTGTTTTATCTTCAGAGTTCACATATACTCTAAGATGGCAGAATCTAAGTGCAGTCTGTTAGGTAGCGAGGACAATTTTTTGTGTGTGTGTGTGTGGTACCGGGGATTGAACCCACGGGCGTTCTACCTCCGAGCTACACCCCCGGCCCTATTTTTTATACTTTATTTTGAAACCGGGTCTCACGAAGTTGTGGAGGGCCTCACTAAGTAGAGAGAGAGAGAGAGAGACAGGGAGAGAGAGAGAGAGAGAGAGAAAGAGAGAGAGAAAGAGCTGAGGCTGGCCGCGAACCCGGATCCTCCGGTCTCCGCCTCCCAAAGTACTGGGATTACAAGCGTGCACCACCACGCCCGGCTAGCGAGGACAATTTTAATGCAGAAATAGAAACCAGAATTCCTGACTCCCCTTACCACCTATTGTCTACCAGACTGTGAACTCTAAGATAGCAGACACGATAAAGTATTCAGTTTTTAAATATCCAGAGTATGGCACAAGGCTTGATATATAGTGATATTCAGATTGTTAAATGGAAATAATTTACTTTTTTGTTTTGTTTTGTTTTTTGGTACTGGGGTTGAACTCAGGGGCATTCTACTTCTGAGCTACACTGGCAGCCCTTTTTATTTTTTATTTTGAAACAGGGTCTTGCTAGCTTGCTGAGAGTCTCGCTAAATTGCTGAGGCTGGTCTTGAACCTGCAATCCTCTTGTCTCAGCCTCCCAAGTGCTGGGATTACAGGCGTGTGCCACCATGCCCAGTGGGCCTACTTTATTTCTGAAGCAATTGACCATGAGATCCTATAGGCAGTAACTGTGGAGACCCGGTTCCAGCTTAAGGGAATCAGCTTGTGGGTGTCTCTTCCTGTCAGTGGTCAGATGAAGCAGGGGTGTGTTTGTGGCAAAACTCCAACCACAACACGGCTGGCAGGCTTGAGATGTCTGTACCTGTTAGTAGCCACAGTGGTTTTTCAAAGGGTGATTCCCATCACTCACTTTTAGGTGGAAAAGGGGCTTTGTGATGCTTTTGTGAAAACCTGTGGGAAATGTTACTGCAGGTGGAAAGGAGAAGGGCTGCCTGAGGGCACTCTCTCATACTAGACCAGAGAAGCATGGCGTCTGTGGTGAACTGTTTACAAAGATGGCCGCCAACAATCGTTCCCTTCACTGTACGCACATTGCACTCCTCCTGTCAAGAGGATCCTTCTTTTTTGAGGTGGGACTGGTCCTCCCACTTGCCTTGACAGACAGAATGGGACATATGTCATGCTCTGTGACTTCTGGGTTTAGTATTTGCAGGACTGGCAGATTTTGCTTTTATCCTCTTGGAAACCAGGCACCATGTAAGAAGTCTGGGTTATCCTACAAGAATGTCCACACACAAGCCAGGCATGGTGGTGCATGCCTGTAATCCCAGTATTTGTGAGGCTGAGATAGGAGGATCTTAGGTTCGAGGCCAGTCTCAGGAATTTAGCGAGACCCTCAGCAAAGTAGCGATACCCGGTTTCAAAATAAAAATAAAAGCTGGGCGTAGTGGTGCACACCTGTAATCCTAGTACTTGGGAGGTTGAGGCAGGAGAATCGCAGGTTCACAGCCAGCCTCAGCAACTTAGTGAGGCCCTCTGCAATTAGGTGAGACCCTGTTTCAAAATAAAAAAAAGTAAAAAAAAAATAGGGCTGGGGGTGTCGCTCAGAGGTAGAACACCTCTTGATTTAATTCCCAGTACACCCTCCCCCCAACACAAACACTATATATATATATATGTATGTATATATATAACACAAATATATATAACATAAATAAATAAATATATATATATAACATAAATAAGTAAATAAAGTCAGGTGTGGTGGTGCATGCCTGTAATCCCAGCACTTGGAAGGCTGAGACAGGAGGATTGCAGTTTTGAAGCCAGCCTCAGCAACTTAGCGAGGCCCTCCACAACTTAGTGTGAGTCTGTTTCAAAATAAAAAAAAATAAGCTGGGGGTATAGCTCGGGGGTAGAACGCTCCTGGGTTCAGTCCCCAGTAATACACACACACACACACACACACACACACACACACACACACACACATATAAATAAATAAAATAGGACCGGGGGTGTAGCTCAAAGGTAGAATACCTCTGGGTTCAATCCCTAGTACCAACACACACACACACACACACACATACACACACACACACACCATGAGGAAGAGGATGAGAATGAGGGTCCATGTGGCAGAGAAATTAGGCACCTCAGTTAATAGGCAGCACCAAGTGCCAGGCAAGTGAGTGAAGCCATCGTAGATCCTTTATCCTCCGCTGAGCAGCCCAGCGACAGGACCTAGAGCCACAAGACGAGACGTCCTTCTGAGCGCTGTTTGAATTCCTGTCTGGAAGAGTTGCGAGCAGAGCTGGGTGTGGTGGTGCATGCCTATCATCCCAGCTAAGTGGGAAGAGCACAAGTTTGAGGACATCTTGGCAACTTAGGAAGACCCTGTCGCAAAAAACAAAGGGCTGGGGATGGATGGTAGAGAGTCCCTGGGTTCAACCCCAGTACTATGGAGGTGGGGAGAGAAGAATCTTGAGCAGAAAAATGGTTAAGTCACTAAGTTTTGGAGTTTTGTAGGCCAACTAAAAACTGTGTCAAAGATGGGCAGGTGACGGAGTGACACCTACCAGGCGTGTGTGTGGTGTCTTTGTTGCTGCGGCGGGGGCAGGGGGCTGGCAGTGCCTGCACTCAGGGAGAAGCCTGAGAATGCCTTCATCACACAGAGTACAGGTGCACTCTTCCTGCCTGTGGGCCCTGTAAAGGGAGCGCTGGTTCTCAGCCCAGGGCCTCCAGCACTTCCACCTGGTTTGGCCTTGGAACCCAGAGGCACAAAGGTAAAAGACTAAGTCACCCGAATAGTGAGATCAAGCTTTCTCGGGGGTCATGTCCGTGGGGCTGAGTTGATAGGTAAAGGCACTCTAGAGGCCCTGGGTAGATTTCTAGTCCACTCTGCCAGACTGGCTTTGCTTGCAGTTGGTGCCAGGACTGAGGCCGCGATGCTAAATTTGGACTCCCAGGTCCAGTATCTAGATTCCTGTTTGGTTCTCCTATTCTGTCTAGTGGGAAGACCCCGTCTTGTTATCAGTTTGTTTTCCTGAGGATTAATTTCTGCCCTTGAACTGCAGCCTGGTATCCTGCCAGTGTTACAGCCTGCCTGCATCTCTGAATATCACTTGTGGAGGACTTTGTCCTTCTTTCTGCCCAGACCCCTCTTCTCTCCGTTAGACTTCTCTGCTTGTCTAGACCACCACCTGTTGTTTGCTAACATCTATATGATACCACGTTCACCAGTTTTCTTCATGTCCTTAAAGCTTCTGGAACTTGATTTTTTTTTTTTTTACCTTCAACTCCTACCAGGTCCTCAATGAATTGGTTCCTTCCATTAAAATGTTGGGGTCATGTAAGTCTATGTCCAAAACATAATCTAATTCTACACACTAGCTTTTACTTTTTTTTTTTTGGTGCTGAGGATTGAACCCAGGGGTATTCTACCTCTAAGATATACCCTCAGCTCATTTTATTTTTTATTTGGAAACGGGGTCTCACCAAGTTGCTGAGAGCCTCACAAAGTTACTGAGACTGGCTTCTAACCTGCGATCCTCCTGTCTCAGCCTTCCAAGTACTGGGATTACAGGTGTGTGCCACCACGCCCAGCTGCCTTTACATATTTGATAACAATCTTTTAATCACCACTAATCATCTCTATAGGTTATATCTTGCTGGCTCCCACACTATCAGAGTCACCCATTTATGGATATAATTGAGCTTATCAATATTCTTTTTTGTGTGTGTGGTACTAGGGATTGAACCCAAGGGCATTCTACCTCTGAGCTACACCCCCAGCCCTTTTTATTTTTATTTTGAAACAGGATTTCGCTAGGTTGCTGAGAGTCACACTAAGTTGCTGAGGCTGGTCTCTAGCCTGTAATCTTCCAGTCTCAGCCTCCCAAGTACTGGGACTACAGATATGCAACACCATGCCTAGCTCAATATTCTTCTTAAAAAGTAGCATAGAAAAACAATTCACACACTTCAATAGAGAGTACTGTAGGGATATCATTTCTTTATGATGTGGGCATTATATTTTATTATTTATGCTTATATTTACCTTATTTTGAATAAATTTTAAAGAGGTTTCATTCAGGATGGGTCAAGATTTTATGGGCCCTAAAACTTCTATGACTAAACTAGTTGTGGCCCACATGCCTGTAGTTCCAGCTACTTGGAAGGCTGAGGCAGTAGGATCAGTTGAGCTCAGAAGTTCAAGGTCAGGCTGGGAAACATAGTGAGAGGCTGCTGTCTCAAAACAAAATGAAACAAACATGAAACACACACACACACACACACACACATACACACAGCAAATAACCCCACTTATATGGCTTTAAGTATCCTTTTTATTTATTTTTTTGTGGTACCGGGGATTGAACGCAGGGTACCTCCGCGCTACACCCCCGGCCCTATTTTTTTTTTATGCTTTATTTTTGAAACCGGGTCTCACGAAGTTGCAGAGGGCCTCACTAGGTAGAGAGAGAGAGAGAGAGAGAGAGAGAGAGAGAGATTGCGCGCGCGCACATGCGCGCTTAGGTTGGCCGCGAACCCGGATCCTCCGGTCTCCGCCTCCCAAAGTACTGGAATTACAAGCGTGCGCCACCACGCCCGGCTATGTTTCCTTTTTAAAACAAAATAAAATATGAAATACAAATATTAGTGTCAAGACCTATGAAAATGAGGAAGTTTTAGTTTCATAGTAAATCGGCCATAAGGTTTATAATAGCATTATCTAATAAAATTCTGTTATGATTCAGATCTGAAATGTTCTCCTCCCCTCCAACTGATGTATTGAAAGCTTGATCCCCAGATGACAGCACTATTAGGAGGTGGTAGAAACTTTGGGACGTGGAAACTTTTGGCGTGGCCTTGAAGGGGATCTTGGGATCCTGGTCCCTTCCTCTTTTTGTTCTCTTTACTTCCCTGACAGCCATGCTGTCCTCCATGACGTCTGGCCTGGCCACAAGCCCAAAGCCCGAAAGATCAATCACCAATGGACTGAAACCTCTGAAACTGTGAGCCACAATCAACCTTTCCTCCTTATACGTTGCTTATCTCAGGTATTTGGTCACAGTTACAGAAAACTTACTAATGCAAGTTCTCAGCTCTTTAATTGTGTATAATCAGGATTCCGCTCTGAGTTAGCATACTTTATTACATTTAACACATGTACTTAGCATATGAGGTTGTGATCGAATAGACCAACACATGTAATGGTTTTTAGAACAATGCCTAGCACATAAAGCATACAGTAAGTGTTAGCTATTACTATTACTTATTCATTTTTTTTGGGGTACTGGGGGTTGAACCCAGAGGCACTCTACCTCTGAGGTAAACCCACTGGAGAGGCACATTTCACCTTCAGAGCCGCTCCAGCCCTATTTATTTTTTATTTTGAAACAGGGTCTCGCTAAGTTGCTGAGGATCTCTCTAAGTTGCTGAGGCTGGCCTTGAACCTGCGATTCTCCTGTCTCAGCCTCCCAAGTACTAAGATTATAGGCGTGTGCCATGATGCCCAGCTTAGCTATTATTGTTTTTATTATTTACTAGAAGGACCTTAGCAAATAATTTATCTTCCCGACTCTTTCCTTTGATGTAGTGTAGATAATACCTGCCCTCCCCTTTTCACAGAGTTATTGTGAGGATCAAATGATGAAATAAGTGAATGTGATTTGTTGCCTGGAAAGTATCATGCACAAGGAAGGTATTGTTATGGAGGTTTAATTTGGCATTGTTAATTTTACAAAAGCTTATGTTTAGGAAAGAGAAGAAGACGTTGGCAGAGGCGGAATCACTGAATATCTCAGTGTAGGTGGGAGGAGGCAAAGAGAAGAGGTGCATGTGTGGCAGATGCTGGGGGACGTGAGCTGGACCTCCTGACATCCGTTTGACATGCAAACGTTCAGAAAAGATCACATAAGTAGAATCTAAGAGACAGCGGTCTAATTGCACAAAAGAAAAGAACTGGGGCGGGGGGGGGGAGGCTATTGTGTGTGTGTCTTCCCATAATTTGGCCCCAACTTATTTTATTTCTCGCAGGCCCTTCTTCAACCTTGTCATCCTTTGCAATCCGGGTTCCCAGGCCTCTGCCTGGAGGAATCCTCCTCACTCTGGGGGCTGCGCATAAAGGCCCCTCCTCCACGGGGTCTCCCCTATCCCTCCTGCCCCTCCCACTGGAAGAATAAATGGTTCCTTTCCGATTCCTTTCAGTAAAAGCACTTCTTTCTCTCTAGACCGAGGGGGACCCAGTTTTCCTTATTCTGCGCCTCCTGGCCCTCCTTGACTGTGTACCACGGAACAGGCGCTCAATGAAGGTTTGGTCGGTGACTGCACTTTGAAGGAATCACTTTTACAAGTCGAGAGGGCATTCAAGGGCAGGTGAGAACGCCTCGCACGCACGCATTAGCTGTCATTATCTGGAGCGGCTCTGAGGGCGACACGCGCAGCTCCAGCGGTGCTGGGAGGCGATGCTCCGCAAGTCCCGCGGGAAGGGCCGGGCCTGGGGGCGGCGGGGCGTGGCCTGGACGGCGGGGGCGTGGCCTGGACGGCGAGGGCGTGGCTCGGCGGCGGGGCGTGGCCTGCCCGCGGGGGTTTCCGCGCCGGGGGCGCGCCGGGCGGGGGCGGGGGCGCGGGCGGGGCGGGGCTTCCGCCGCGAGGGGGCGGGGCCAGCGCGCCGAGTCCTCTGACGGCCCCAGCCAGGGAATTTCAATTTGAAACCTAGCGGAGGGAGGAGGCAGGCGCGACCGGCCGGCGGCTGAGACCCAAGCGGGACGGGTGCCCGGGCGGGCGAGCTGCGGAGGTGCGTGCGGCATCGGGGCGAGGAGGCGTGCGGGGCTGCGGAATGGCGGGCCCGAGGCGCGGGTCCCGGCGCGGGCCGCCAGGCTGCGGAGCTGCAGGGGCGGCTCGGACTTTCCCCCTGGCTGCAGCTGGAAGCTGATCCCGGCAGGAAGCGGTGGCGGGACGGTCCCTCCCGGAGGCGGGGGAGGGGACCGGCGTTGGGTTTTCTGCGGCGCCCTCTCCTTTCCCCGCTGTGTGCGCGACCCGATCCTGCCCGGGTCCACGTCCTGGGGACGTGGTCGTCCTCCCCGGCCCCCGCGGGTCTGGAGAGCGGGGCATGGTGAGGACCGCGCGGGCCGCCGGGTGCGGTGGGCTGGGGTCACGCGTCCGGGCCCCGCGGAGCCCGGCGGAGGATCCGGCTCCATCCCGGGCGCGGGCCGTGGCGCGGGCTGCGGGGACTCGGCGGCGGCGCCCTTCAGGAGGATGGCTTCGGGAGGGACGCGCGGGCCGCCGGCGCGCGTGGGGACTGCGGGGAGCGGCGAGGGCTGGCGCCGGCGCCCCGCCACCCCCGGGCCGCCCCCGCCACCCCCGGGCCGCCCCCGCCACCCCCGGGCCGCCCCCGCCACCCCCGGGCCGCCCCCGCCGTCTGGGAGCTGCGGGAGGGACGCACGTTGCGATCCTCACGGTGCAGACACCCAGCCATCTCACCGCAGATGGCCGCTTTTTCTCCTCCTGCGCTGGGGCCAGAGGGTTGGGAGCAATTTTAGGTGAGCTGCAGGGAATGCGCAGGGAGGAGAAAATAATGGAGCTCGGAGGGTTGGAATTGGCGTCCAGGGACCCCAGCCCCAGCCCGAGAAATTGCCCCCAGCAGCCGGGACGTCTGCGGTGGACGTTAGTCAGTGCTTCCCCAGATGCCAGCCTCCCGTGAGGTCAAGTTCTTTTTTTTTGGTGAGGTTGGAAGAGCGCCCGCTAGAGCGTATTATTTTGGGGAGGGGTCTCCTTGTGGAGCCCTCCCTACAGACCGAGGACGCCTTTCGTTAAAATTCCCCATCGCCGCGACAGCTGCCTCTGATTTTAAGAGCCCTGGGTGGGTTGGAGGGAAGATGGAACCTAGAGGAGCCGTGGGTCTGTTTTCTCCGTTCACAGTCACATCTTTGCTCAGTTTATTGAACTTCTTGCATCTGAAATGGTATGTGTGTGCCAGGCGTCTCGTTCCTCTTGTTACTATTCTGCTTCTTATTCCTATTTTCATTTTTTAAAGTGACATGCAGTTTTCCTTCATTCTTTTATTTTCCTCAGTCCCCTTTTTACCTTTCCTGGGTCTATTTTTTGTTTGTTCTTTCATCAGAATACATTAATTCTGTAGTTTCTGCTTATGACACTCACTCTGTTAAGAATTAGTATTTTAGTCAGTGTCTTGTCATATTTCCCCTTGGGTTTGGCACTTGAGGGAAACAGTTTCTTAGCTTGGGAGGCTGGGATTGAGAATTCTCAATTTCTTAATCTTTGAGCAGGTTTTACTGGAGGAAGGAATAGTGTTTGGTGCTATTCAGTTTCCCTTTACAGGCTCTGGCTGTGAGAAATCCCTGGATTGCTGTTGCAGCCACCCATGGGGCTGCATTGCAATGCAATCTTGAATTGTGATAAGGGCCAACTGAGTCCATCCATCAGGCTGCAAATTGGACGCAACTTTTAGAGCTATGCTGTGTCACCTGTCAGAACTGGAGTGATCATTTCTGCAGTTCAATTTGAGAACCACCATCAAACTTCAGATATCGACTCTTTGGAGGTTATTGGAGAACTGTACAAGTAGTAACGGCTTGGAACAATGGTGTGGATTTAGGGCTCATTTAATCCGATCCTGTCTTCCTCACTTCTTGGGCAGAATTCCCACTGAAGTCAGTAGTGGTCTTGTGTGCAGACTGACTGCTGAGAACAAGAGGCTGCTCATTAAGAGTAATAGGAGGGGACAGTTTCTTTCCTTTTAAAACACCCCTCCTCTTAAAGAAAGACCTAGTCATAATAGTTCTTTAGTCTTTTACCTTCAGTAGTAGTTAGATAAGCACTGTATACAAAAACCTTGGAAACAAGATGTGTGGATGCATTGAGCCACCAGCCTTCAAACTCTTGAGATTTTATTGGATGGGGATTGTTTAAAACAATTACACGTGAATAAAACATCATCGGATAATATTAATCATGATTTTATTAGAATTTCAGTAAAGTATTTGCTATTTTGTGTAAAAACCTCACAAACTGCTATGAAATGTTTTCTAGCAATCTATGTATATCTAAAATCTGAAATTTAAGTCCAAGTAGAAAGAAGCAAATTTGGAGACTTAGGGAAGGAATCTGAAGGGGAAGATAAAAAAAAATTGCAAAAAAAATGCAAATAGAAAAACAAGGAAACTCAGACACTCTTGCTATATTTTGAGACCTAGCTTTAGTAGGTTGTCCATATATATGCACACACATTCCTCAGGTGTCAAAGTGACTCTCAGAGTCCATCATTAGATATGAGAACTCTGAGCTTTCCAAGTTAGCTTTGTGCTGGTCTGAGTTGGTGAGCTTGCTAGGTTTTTTCCTTTTTCACATTACGGTTTTGTGGTTTACCCTTTCCAAATTACCAGTTCCAAAGAATTGAGTTTAGAAAACCTAACCAGTGACCAGAATGTAAAAATAGATATTTAAAAATCAGAGCCATGTCCACGTGTACTACCCAACCACTTGCTTTCAACTAAAAATACTTGCAAAGATGACAAAGCAGTCCTCAACCAAAATATTTATTGGTAAAATTTCTCTGTAATTAGTAATATTGTATAGTTATGTTTAACATCAGGTTCTGCTCTGAATTACCACTCTCATATTACTGTGGCTAGTGACCTACAAAGGTTGTATCTTTGCCATTTTATTTAGGAATGTGGGGTCTATAGTTTATATAGCAGAATGCTAAATATTTTTGAAGGTTTGATTTTGTTTCTATTCCCACAGAAAGCATGGGCTTTTTTTCTTTCTTTTTTAACTGATGTGTTCTCTTTAAAAGCTGTCTGTGGACTTTGTTTTGAAAAGTATGAATTGCTGGTTTTTAAATAAGGCTAGAAAAGAGTTTATAGGGATCAATACCACTAGGAAAATCACATTTTGCATTTCTGAAGTCTGTTTACTCAGAGAAAACAAAGGAAATGTGCTTACCTTCTCCACCCCACCTTTATTTAGAAACAATTCCAGTGGCCTTGTTTGTTTTCTTCAGATTCAGAATTACTCTACCTAACCACTGGTTGCCCTTACCGATTTGAAAGCCTCAAGTAAATGTTTATGCTGGCTTCAGTAGTCAGCAAATACTAGCAAACCCTAATTTACTGCTCTTTTATAGAATCTTGGAATCTCAGGGCTGAACTGTTAGGAGTCAGCAAATCCACTGTTAGTCCTTGTCCCCTCACCTCAACACAGGAATATTTCCAGCCTCTTTTGAAGACCCAAGTAAACAGAATATTTGTTGTATATGATTTCCCTACAGATTCTAGATAGAACATCCTTTGAGAACATCGTTTTGGCATAAACCAGCAACTTGATATTCATAAGATTTCTATCATTCCTCTGTCTGGACTGTGCCCCAGACTAATATCCAAAATGGAGCCAGTGCCTGGTGTCATTAACTAAAGGGGAATGGCCTCCAAGTTAACTATTAATAGTATAGTTATTTAGAAGTTACGAGTAATCATCTCTATAAAGCATATGTATTTCATATGAGAGGGAATATTATGTATGTTTGCTAGGTGGGGCACCTATACTTTGTACTTAATACATTTTTTTTCCTTTTTTTTTGTGGTACTGGGGATGGAACCCAGGAGCATCTACCTCTGAGCTATACTTCTGACCTATTTTTTATTTTTTAGTTTGAAGCAGGGTCTCATTAATTTGCAAAGGGCCTCGCTAAGTTGCTGAGGCTGGCCAGGAACCTGCGGTCCTCCTGTCTCAGCCTCCCAAGTACTGGGATTACAGGCTTGTACCACCATGCCTGGCTTGAAGAATTAATTTATTGAACCTTTATATATTGAGGTGCTTTTTTTTTGGTACGGGGGATTGAACCCAAGAGGCATTCTACTTCCAAGCTATACTTCCAGCCCTTTTTATTTTGAAACAGGGTCTCCTAAGTTGCTGAGGGTCTCACTAAATTACTGAGGCTGGCTTTGAACCTGTGATCATTGTGTCTCAGCCTCCCAAATACTGGGATTACAGGTGTGTGCCACTGCACCCGACTTACTGAGGTGTTTTTACTAACGATTCTTTGAAAGTTGGAGTTGACTTTGTGGAAACTGGTTATAGCTTATGTAGACATACCATGTAGATAATAAGAGGTTTGCTTTTTTTAGCCACTGGATATTATTCCCCCTTGTTTTGTGGTTGGCTTGGGATCTGTGTAAGTTTCTTAGGTGTGTGCTTTTCATTTCTTTTTTTTTTTTTACGGTTCAATCCCACGTTCTACCTCTGCGCTACACCCCTGGCCCTATTTTTTTATACTTTATTTTGAAACCTGGTCTCACGAAGTTGCGGAGGGCCTCACTAAGTAGCTGAGGCTGGCCGTGAACCGGGATCCTCTGGTCTCCGCCTCCCAACGTACTGGGATTACAAGCGTGCGCCACCACGCCCGGCTCTGTGCTTTTCATTTCTAAAAGGGTAATGTATACATTATTTTCCTGGTTTTGGGGATAGTATTTATCTGAATGAGAATTTCAGGGGTTTTCTGAATTTTCTAAGTTTTTTTTTTTTTTTTGGCGGTACCGGGGATTGAACCCAGGGGCGTTCTACCTCCGAGCTACACCCCCAGCCCCATTTTTTATCCTTTATTTTGAAACCGGGTCTCACGAAGTTGCCGAGGGCCTCACTAAGTAGCTGAGGCTGGCCGCGAACCCGGATACTCCAGTCTCAGCCTCCCAAATACTGGGATTACAAGCGTGTGCTACCACGCCCGGCAATTTTCTAAGTTTTTAAATGATGTCTTAGCTGGGCATGGTGGTGCATGCCTGTAATCCTAGTACTTGGGAGGCTGAGATAGTAGGATCACAGGTTTGAGGCTGGTCTCAGCAATTTAGCGAGATCCTCAGCAACTTAGTGAGACTCTGTTTTAAAATAAAAAATAAAATAAAACAGGCCTGAGGTGTGTTTAGCTCAGAGGTAGAATGCCCCTGGTTTTAATCCTGGTACTGCAAAAAAAAAAAAAAATGATGTGATAATCAACATAGATGTCATGTGGCCTGTGTCTTCATACTGCTTCTGGGGTTTTTTTCTTTCAGATTGAAATTGTGCTAAAATCATATTCTCAGTTATTTAAAAATGGAAACATATTTTCACTTCACAGATACCTCTCATTTTGGTATTTTTTCGTTGTAGCGTTGTATTAGCATTCTCACAGGTATAATCTAAAAGACTTAACCACGTAACTTAAACGAAGGAAGATTTATTTGCTCACAGTTTAGTCCATATGAGGCCGGGGACTGTGGGTCTCCGCATGGCAGGGGAAGTGGAGAGAGGGAGAGCACAAGGCTTTACTCCTCACATCATGGAGGTGGGAAGCAAGAGAGAGAGCCAGCGGAGGAAGAACCATATATAATCCCCAGGGCCGCAGCCCCAGGGACCCACCTTCTCCAGCCACACCCTACTGGCCTAGGCCATCACCTAGATATATCCATTACAATGGATTTATCCACAGCTGGGATTACAACCCTCATGGGAATTATATCAACTCCAAATACCAATTTATGAGCTCTTCAAGGGCCATTCTGTAGCTAACTATACAAGTGTATCAGAGCCATAAAGGTCTTGGATGTGTGTATATAGATTATCTTCCAAATAATCTTTATGTTACTATTGAATAAAATGGGGAATAAGGACTATACTTTTCAGAGATTGAAGGTTTTAATTTAGATAGATAGCCAAGTTGGAATTTTATATATATAGTGGAAGTCCAGCCTCCCGGGGATGGTTTCATTCTTTCCAGATTAAGAACCAGAAGTCATGGCAAAGGTTCCAAGGGGATTTTGTCACTGTTCATCTGTAGGACCTTCTTGCCTAGGTCAGGTCGGGAAGTGCATGGTATTTAAACTGAATCTTTCATGGTAAAATTAAAAGGCCATTTTCTCTTATATTGATCTTATTATGACCTCACTATCAACCTTTATGAAAGACTTATGTTACCCTTCATTTGCATTTTTCTATAATAATTAATTGTGGTTTTAGAAACTTGTTCCTATAGGTCTGATTATCAACTGTCTCATGTTCTTTTCCAAGCCTGAATTCAGATTTTCAGATCTCTTGATGAGCTTCAGAGCTGAACATATTTTAATAGCAGTGCTGAGTTTACTCATATTTTTTTAGGGCTTCCTGTATTCTACCAATGCATGTACACATCCCAGTGGTTTGAAGACATAACATTAAAATGTAATTTATAGTCTGCCATAATTTTTTGGCTCTTTTTCTTTTGTCCAAAGAGGCTACTGTTTAGGAAAAAAAAATCAAGATTAATTTTCACTGAAGGCCAGAGGCAAGCTTGAAGATAATTTAATTCAGTCTCTTGACCTGAGAGGGGAAGGGGGGTTAGTAGATGTTCCTGAGATTATAAGTCAAGTGGTATATTTGTGCAAGTGAGAGAGAGAGTGAGGAGGAGAGATAGAAAGTGAGAATGAATTTGGGATAATTTTGGGAACCAGAAAAGGCTGTTTATTGCTGATCTAGTTCAGTTCTTATTTTTGAGATTAGGAAATTGAAGTCTTAAGAGGTATTCGTTTATTCTTCTTTATTTTCTATGTTACTCCATTGAACTTTCACCATCAATCCTCCTCCACCCCCGCCTGATGTGCTTATTTTCATTTGGTTGAATTCTTTAGTGTTTCCCCTTTTCCTGGCTGTCCAAGTTAAACTGAGTTCTGATATAATCTTGGTCACTCACATTCTTACCTGTGACCCTAAAGACTGTGCTTTTATCTCCTCACAGATTTCTTTGAGGGGAGGTTAGAGAAAACCATTTACAAGTCCATGCTAATTTGGTGCTGGTTGGGCCACCACTTACACCAGTGACTTTGGGCAAACTGTTTCTCAAAGCCTCCTTTCCTTTAATATGGGGTTAAAAATCATACCTAGTTTATGGAATTCTATGAGGATTGAATGAGCTAATGCTAATCAAATGCTTCACATAGTGCCTGGCATCTGTGAAAATTGTTAGGTTAAGAAGAGACCTAGTGAGTTGCTTGTGAATATGTGGTAAGCATATTTTTTGCAGTGGTCAGGAATAATTATCTGTGTGGAAGTACAGTCTTTGATACGAGACTGGAATTTCCTATGGTGAAAACAAGTTAAAACCACTTTTTCTTTTCTTCTTGTTTTTCTTTTTTTTTCCTGTGCTGGGATCAAACTCAGGGCTTTGATCATGGTAGGCAAGTGCTCTACCACCGAGCTATTCCTCCAGACCTAAAACCACTTTATAACTGTTTCATCACAGTATCTTCAGAACTTTTTAACTTTTAGAAGACTCTGACCTAACAAACTCTGTCCATCTTTTTTGATAATATTCAAAAGAGAGTAGATATATATGTATATACATATATATATAATCTATAGGTGTTTATAATATATATGGCAAAGCTGTTGGGATCTAGTTTGAATAACACATGGAGATCATAGTTTTTTTTTGGTCAGCGGTAACTGATTTTGAGTGTGAAATATGTGTGCATATACTTACCATATTATAACTTCCTCTCTATAACTGCAGTAAGATTGCTAAAATAAAGCTAATAGTGAGTGGAATTTTTACTGATAATGTTTAAACTTCTGCATATGGCATTAAAATGTAACCTTTATAAATCCAGTACATTTCTTTTTGTGTGTGACATACACCTACAGACATATTTTTTCCCAGTGTAGTGTCTTAACTTTAAATTGGCTGCCCACATTAAGAAATCAGGAGGCTTCACATAAATATATTTATTTCAGGCTGGAAAAAGTGGAGGATTGTGGTAACACTGGGCCCACATTCCTCCACTAGGACCATCAACCAGTGTTTGGTGGTTCCATACTGTTTTTATATTGGTAATCCTTTCCCTACTGTATTGGTCAAGGTTCTCTACAGTAACAGAACTCACAGGATATATGTTATAAAAGAGTTTTTTATCAAATTAGCTTTCACTCAGAAGTAATATAATCCCAAGTGGCTGCCTGCACACAAGAGAGCTGGAGGAACCAGTAGCTGGTGGAGCGGTCCGATAGCTGGAGTCTTAGAATAAGAGTGACCAATGATGCAGTTCCAGTCCAAGATGGAGAGGCCAGGAGACCCCCTGGAGAAACGATGATGAAAGTCCAGTTTGAAAAACAAAAAGTTGAAGCCCAATATCCCCCGGCAAGAGCACATGTGCCTTCACTGGGGAAGAAGTGTGCCCGCCTTCCTCTGCTTCCTCCCCAGCCTATTAGCACAGTGCCACCCACATTCAGGGTGGAACGTCCGTCCCTCTCAATCTCCGGTCATCTCATCAACACACCCAAAGCCACGTAATCTTAGGTGTTTCATAATCCATTCAAGTTGACAATCCTAACCATCACACCTGCTTTCATCTTACCTCTAGACCGTTTCATTCATTTAAATTAGATAGCTGATTCTTTTTAGACTATTGAGTTTGTATCTGTTTTACTAAATGTCCGTTGAAAGATACAAAAAGGCCTAGATCTGTGTGACCTTAAAGTGGGTGTTGCTGGCCAGTAGGGCCTTTCTCCCTCCTGAGCCAACAATCATTTCCTGTCTCTCCCTTTGTGAGGAATGACCTTTGTGTCACCATCAGAGTTAGAGGTTATGGAGCCCATTAGTCAGTGTTCAGCATGCAGTAAGCCCTTTAAGGTTTCATTCTAGAATGCATGACTTACTGCTCTTAAACAGAAAGCCCGGTTCTCTGCAGCCTAGTGTTGTATCCCACAGCCTGTATCTGTGACCTATTTGTATGTTATTTGGCTTTTTTGGGGGGGTACTGGGGATTGAATCTAGAGGCATTCTGCCTGTGAGCAACACCGCCAGCCCTATTTTATTTTTTTATTTTGAAACAGGGTCTTGCTAGGTTACTGAGAGTCTCCCTAAGTTGCTGAGGCTTGCTTTGAAACTGCCATCCTCCTGTCTTAGCCTCCCAAGTACTGGGATTACAGGCATGTGCCACCACACCTGACTGGTTATTTGGCTTTTTAAAAATTTTTTCATTTCATTCTTTAATATGTTATTATCTATTAGTCCATTACTTCAAACTGAGAAACGGTAAAAGAACTTTATTTGGGGTCTTAGGAATTGCAGTTTAGGAGACACAGTTTAGATAGCTCTGAATCAGTATTTTTTTTTTTTTTTTGCGGTACCGGGGATTGAATGCAGGGGCGTTCTACCTCCGCGCTACGCCCCCGGCCCTATTTTTTATACTTT
>PVJS01035948.1:0-20718 GCA_004027185.1 Glis glis | reverse complement strand
TTCTACCTCCGTGCTACGCCCCCGGCCCTATTTTTTATACTTTATTTTTGAAACCGGGTCTCACAAAGTTGTGGAGGGCCTCACTAAGGAGAGAGAGAGAGAGACAGAGATAGGGAGAGAGAGAGAAAGCTGAGGCTGGCCGCGAACCCGGATCCTCCGGTCTCCGCCTCCCAAAGTACTGGGATTACAAGCGTGCGCCACTATGCCCGGCTTGTAGTGTGTACGTTTTTAATAACACTTGTAGCACATTTTACTTCGGTGTAGATGTGATCCCAAACCTTCACCTGCACCAGCTGGGCAGGAACAGAGAATGAGTCCCCAGCCAGCCAGCGGCTCCGACCACTCACCAGGCCACTCCCAAGTCAAATCAAGAAGGGAATACCTTGCTATTCTTCTTTAAAACGAAGCTCCCACTTCCCTCCCAAACCTGTGTGCAGGGTCATGCGGGTGACCCCGCAGGGGCAGACATGGAATCCCCCAGAGGGGACAGGGCTGCGGCTTGGGACTCCTCCGTGGTACTTACCTTCTTTGTTCTCCAGGATGTTAGGAGCGAAGCCGCCTTCGTCGCCCACGTTGGTGGCGTCTTTGCCGTACTTCTCCTTGATGACATTCTTCAGGGTGTGGTAGACCTCGGCGCCGATGCGCATGGCCTCCCTGAAGTTGTCTGCGCCCACGGGGAGGATCATGAACTCCTGCATGGCCAGCTTGTTGCCGGCATGGGAGCCGCCGTTGATCACGTTGAAAGCCTGGGGAGGCAGAGGGGAGCATGGCGGCGCCCGAGCGGCCCTGGAGCAAGCCCACGGCCCGGCGCGCACCGGGTTCAGACAAGCCTGGTCCTGACGAGGAGCGGGGCCGGAGGCTGTGGGATGCTCCCCAGGGATGTTCTACCTCCGAGCCACACTCCAGAACTTTTATTTTGAAACAGGGTCTTTTTAAGTTGCTGAGGCTGGCCTCAAACCTCTGATTCTCCTGTCTCAGTCTCCCAAGCACTGGGATTGCAGGCCTGTGCCACTGCGCCCGGCTCTCCAGGTCTCTTGCGAGCGGCACTATTTACCATCAGGATAAGCAGTGGCTGCTACATCAGCTCCCGCTCACACCCTAGTAAAGACAGCACTGCTGTCGTCCCTGCTCCAGTCACAAATGAAGGACAAGGTTAGGTCGCCGCCCCACGCTGTACTTGGCGAGGGCGAGGTCTTCAGAGCCTCCTCTCACCTGCCGCGCCGCGCCGCACTCGTGAGAAACCAGGCTGGGGAGCTGCTGTGCCCACCCGCTCGCCCAGGAAGCTCCAGCAAGCCACTCACCGGGACGGGCAGGATGACCTCAGGGTTGCCGGCCAGGTCAGCAATATGGCGGTACAGGGGCACCCCCTTCTCCACGGCGCCAGCTTTGCAGACAGCAAGGGACACCCCCAGGATGGCGTTTGCACCAAACTTAGCTAGAACAGAAGAAGTTACGTGATAGTGCTTCTGACTTGCCAACCTTTCTCCTGCTGGCCTCTGCTGTGCGAGCCACTGCGCTACCCTGACCCCAGACCACGCTCGGAGCCGGTCCCTCTTCTAGCACCCCATGCGGACCACCTACTTCCCCCAACACAGAGCCCCCTCCTAGGTCGTCAAACTGTTTTTTCTTTTTGTGTGTGGCACCGGGATTGAGCCCAGGGGCATTCTACCTCTGAGCTACACCGCCAGCCCTATTTTATTTTTATTTTGAAACAGGGTCTCACTAGGTTGCTGAGAGTTTCACTACTTGCTGAAGCTATCCTCGAACCTGTGATCCTCCTGTTTCAGCCTCCCAAGTACTGGGATTATAAGTGTGTGCCTCACAAGGTTCCCCCAGCAAAGATTCTACCTCGGGCCACTCACATTTATTTTCTGTTCCATCCATCTCGATCATCAGTTTGTCGATCTTCTCCTGCTCCACGACGTTCAGTTTCTGCAGGGGAGAGGGCGGGTGAGGGCCTGGGGGATGGGTACCATGCCACCCACATAACCTTTGCTCTCCCACCAGGGAATCTGTCAAACTTTGGAACTGTGTGAAGTCAAAATCAATTCCATGCTCTATGTTTTGTTAAAAAAATTTTTTGGTACTGAAAACTGAACCCAGGGGAATTTTACCTGTGAACTACAACCCCAGCCCTTTTTATTTTAAAACAGGGTCTCACTAAAGTGCTCAGGCTGGCCTCAAACCTGCAATCTTCCCGTCTCAGTCTCCCAAGTACCAGGATTACAGGTATGTGCCATCATGCCCAGCTTCTATGCTTATTTTTAGGCAGAAAAGGGGGATGGAGCTCAGTTGTAGAGTGTGTACTTAGCATGCACGAGGCCATAAGTTCCATTTTAAGTGGGCGCGTGTGTATGTACACACACACACACCCTAGGATGGGGGGAAGAACAAGAAAAGCCAAGGGGGGACACTTGCTCTAATGGTATCAGGCCATTCTCTTGGCCAACAATGGAGGTTATCATCCAGCCTGGGAGTCCAAGGTCACATTATACACAAGATAGACTTGTCTGGCACATGCTATTTAAGCTATTACTACAAACAAGAGCGACTCTCATGGGTAAGAAATAACAAGGTCATTGCTTCCCTCAAAGGAGCTGGGCCCTGCAAAGGCTGCTTTGTGGCCATCTCCTGGCTAATCCCAATGAGGAAGATCTCTGACCTCAGAGGGAATGTCTCATTGTTGCAGGAAGTCCAAAATTATTTAGCAAAACATTTGCTGACTGATCAAATATTTTTGTTGAGACTATAATAAAACGAGTGTCTTGAAAACTGGCTCAGTAATTTTTAGATAAAAATCAGCATTACTTTAAAATGTTCATAATCTAATCATAACAATGCATGATTTTATATAATGAAGTTCTTCATATAAAAACTGAAATACGCCAGGTGTGGTGGCGCACGCTTGTAATCCCAGTACTTTGGGAGGCGGAGACCGGAGAATCCGGGTTCGCGGCCAGCCTCAGCTCTCTCTCTCTCTCTCTGTCTCTACCTAGTGAGGCCCTCCGCAACTTCGTGAGACGCGGTTTCAAAATAAAGTATAAAAAAATGGGGCCAGGGGTGTAGCGCGGAGGTAGAATGCCCCTGGGTTCAATCTCCAGTACCGCAAAAATAAATAAGTAAATAAAAATAAAAACTGAAATACGAGCTGGGTGGGCATGGTAATCTCAGGATTTGGGAGGCTGAAACAAGAGGATCACAGGTTTAAGGACACCGTCAATAAGTAGCAAGACTCTGATCAATCTAGCAAGAACCTGTTTCAAAACAGAAACAAAAAATAGGGCGGGGGGAGGAGTAGCTCTGAGGCAGAATGCCCCTGGGCTCAATCCCCAGTACCACATAACAAAAAAAAAAAGCCCCCCAAAATACCAGCCAGGTGCAGTGCTACACGTCTGTGATCCCGGTACTTGGGAGGCTATGACAGGAGGATGGCAGGTTCGAGACCAGCCTCAGCAACTTATCAAGACCCTCAGCAACTTGGTGAGACCTTGTTTCTCGATTAAAAAAAAAAAAAGGCCTGGGGGTGTAGCTAAGAGGAAGAATATCCCCAGGTTCAATCTCCAGCACCAGAGAACAAAACAAAAACCACACACACATAAGGGAAAAAAACCCCAAAAAGTATAATCCCATCACACTGTGTTAATAATTTGGCATCTTTTGCTGTTTTAACAGGGCACCACTGGAAAAAGCAAGCAGTACCCAAATGGACAGCTCCAGAGGCCAGTCCTCACAAAAGGCCCAGTGTGTCTCCCTCAAGGGAAAACAAGGCCAAGGGAAGCCGTGCTCAGCACACCAGCTACGCCATGTCAGGGTATGAAGGGACAAAGAAAGGTGTGTGCAGAGGTGCCCGGGAGACTGGAGCAGAGGTGTATGCAGTAGGAATTTCATCTGGGGACCAGTTGGGCAGGGACCAATTAGAGAGCACCACAAAGCCCAGGCCAAAACAAGCAAGCTGGGGACAAAGACAAAGGAGCACCGCATTTCCCACCAGTACATGGGGCGGATCAAGGTGGCAGGGACCAGATGCGAGCAGACAGAGGCCCTGGCTGGTTTGGATGGGTTGAGATTCTCAGGACAGGGGTGTACGCCCCCACTTGGGGAGCACAGGGGGCGCGGGGAGTGGTGGGGGTGGACTATGGAGGGAATGACCACAGGGAGGGGAAAGGAGGCAAAAATTCCTGAGGAGGTTGGGTTGGCAGGACCCCGGCCCTATTTTTACCTATAGCAGCTCTGCTTTTTTTTTTTTTTTTGCGGTACTGGGGATTGAACCCAGGGGCATTCTACCTTCCAGCTACACCCCCCAGCCCTATTTTTTGTTCTTTATTTTGAAACAGGGTCTCACTGAGTTGCGGAGGGCCTCACTAAGTAGCTGAGGCTGGCCGTGAACCCGGATCCTCTAGTCTCAGCCTCCCAAGTACTGGGATTACAAGCGTGCGCCCCCACGCCCGGCTCAGCTCCACTTTTATCTGTTTCACATACTGAAGTTTCAGGTAATATTTTTTCTTTTTTTGGTGCTGGGATTGAACCCAGGAACATTCTGCCTCTGAGCTACATCCCCAGTCCTATTTTAATTTTTATTTTGAAACAGGGTCTCACTAAGATGTGGAGGGCCGCACTAAATTGCTGAGGCTGGCTGGGAACCTAAGATCCTCCTGTATTAGCCTCCCAAGTACCGGTCTCAGGTGTGTGTCATTGTGCCTGGCTCCAACGAATATTTTAATTAACAAGAATCCCACCTTTAGAAACAAAGTCAAAAAATTCCAAGCCGGGTGTGGTGGTGCATGCTTGTAATCCTAGTACTAGAGGATCCGGGTTCGCAGCCAGCCTCAACTACTTAGTGAGGCCCTCTGCAACTTTGTGAGACCCTGTTTCAAAACAAGGAATAAAAAAATATGGCTGGGGGTGTAGCTCGGAGCTAGAATGCCCCTGGATTTCATCCCCAGTACCGCAAAAAAAAAAAAAAAATCCAAAGTTCATGAAAAATTAGTAATCATGTACAATAACTCGAATACCACTAAGAGAGCTGCTCTTAAATTGTGCAACTCAAGCCGGACAAGGTGGTACCCACTTGTAATCCCAGTACTTGGGAGGCTGAGATAGGAGGATTGCAGGTTCGAGGGCAGCCTCAGAAACTTATAGCGAGGCTCTCCATATCTTAGTGAAACCCTGATTCAAAATAAAAAAAAATAAGCCGGGCGTGGTGGTACACACCTATAATCCTAGTACTTGGGAGGCTGAGACAGGAGGATCACAGGTTCAAGGAGCGAGACTCTCATCAACCTAGCAAGAGCCTGTTCCAAAATAAAAATAAAAATAGGGCTGAGAGTGTAGCTTGGAGGTAGAATGCCCCTGGGTTCAATCCCCAGTGCCACAAAATAAATACATATATGCATAGGGCTGGGGGTGTAGCTCAGAGGTAGAATGCCCCTAGGTTCAATCCCTAGCAACACACACACACTCTCTCTCTCTCTTTCTCTCCACCTTAAAATCTGGGGCTGTAGCTCAGTGGCCTCACTTGCCTAGTACATGTGAGGCCCTGAGTCCAATCCCCAGTATCGCCAAAAAAAAAAAAAAAGAAAAGAAATCTGCACCTTAATTTCCCAAAGGTCAAGGTAGTTGCAGGGAAAAATACCAAGGGCTCGAAGACCTTGCTGCTCTGGGCCACCTCCAGGTGCTATGAGAGCGGGCACGGGCAGGGAGCAGGTTAGACTTGCTCATGCATGAAGTGGTCTCATGCACAACGGGACCCCACTGGCTTCTACAGCTCTCAGAACAAGCTCTTGTGTGAACAGGAAAGGCCCTGGGCCTGGGACTCGCTCCGGTGCCCTGATATGCATTAGTTACTAGGAAGCAGGTCCTACCTTGCTAACCAGGGCAGGCGCAATAGTTTTATTGATGTGCTCAACAGCCTTTGAGACACCTGGAAGGAACAATCAAATCAAATTACTGACACGAGTTACAGAGTGCAGGCTGAGCAGCAGCGTTTGGGAACCGCTGGCGACGCCGACCCAGGGCCCACCAAGGACCCTCCTGGGACTCTTCAAACCCCACCCGGCTCCCCTGCAGTCAGCCTTTCCAGCCCAGTCTGAGTGCTCTCACGTAGGACCCCGAGGGGTTAGAGCCACACAAGGAGCAACCAGCTGGGAATTATCTGAGCGAGGTTAGTCTGCAGACCATGCACGGGAGCACCACTGTCAACTAGAGGCCGCCCGCCTGTTACCTGAGTGCACAGGGCTGGAGCCAGGAACTCATTAACATACTTAACAGGTCTGGAGACACCTGCCCCATGGAGGTGGACAGAGAAGGAGAAAGAGATCGGGAAGAGAACAGGCTGTGAAGGAGGTGGAGGAGAGAGAGCGTGAAACAGGACAGGAGAGATTCAGGGGTGGCAGGGCCTTCTATAAAGGCTGGCCCACCGTCAGGGACAGCGCCACCAGCTCTGGAAAAGCCCCCGTGCAGGCCACTAAAGGAGGGCTACACGTCTGTGTGTGGAGACAGCTGCACACGGGACACGCGGCCTTCCCATAGCACCAATGCTGTAGCCCTCTCCCTGTTCCTCAGTCCCCTCCTCTGAGGTCTTTTTACTTTCCCCTAAAATTGTAATACTAAGAGGTGCTATACACCTGGTCAATGGTAGTGTAAGATTTCCTGCCTCCTCCAAAAGAAGCGCCCTCCTGCCCCTGGCAGCTGACGTCACCCCCGTTGAGGAGGCATGGTCTAGCCCTGCGTGCTTTGCTGTGAATTGACCATCCCAGTCCCATCTCCACTGCACACGGCGACCAGAGGCTGGCCCTGCCGCACCAGTCAAAAGAACACCAGGCCGCAACGGCCCGCTGTCAGCTCCTACCCATGGCGGGTCTCCCCAGACCTTCCCTAGATGCTCGACCTTGGAGGCGCAGGTGTTCCAGAAGGCCCAGACGCGCGTGGGAGAGGAGAGACTTCTCTTTGGTGTTAGTCATAAGCTCTCCTCTCACGCTCGGGCTCCGTGGCCTAACACGAAGGCGCGTATCTCCCAGATTGGAGACAAGCTGCCACAGACACGAGTGCGAGCGCGCCTGTCCCTGGTTCCCGGGCTCAGGAAGCCTGGCTCTGTTTGCCACTTTGGCTGGTTCTCCCACGTGCAGCCCACTGTGGGGTGAAATCCCATCTGTCGGTCTCAAATACAGGCCCCCCCACCCAGGGAGCAGGGGTCTGGGCAAGGCCAGAAGGGGGCTGTGGGGTCCACAACTTACCCTTCCCCAGGAAGCGAGTCTTATCATTGTCCCGGAGCTCTAGGGCCTCGTAGATGCCAGTGGAGGCACCGCTGGGCACAGCGGCTCGGAAGAGACCTGGAAGAGGAAAAACGTTGAGAAACACAGCAACAGCACAAGCCCAAGTTCCTCCCACTCACGACACCATCTGTCATTGGGAAACACTGTCACTTCCTTCCACCAACGGGGCAGCTCGAACGGCCCAGTCTTCCAGCATTTCACATTTTTATAATTCTACGGTGCAGACCCACTGCAAAGGAGTTTCTCTAGTTTAAAGAAAATGAGCAGCCAGGCGTGGTGGCGCACGCCTGTAATGCCAGTACTTGGGAGGCTGAGACAGGAGGATCAGAGCTTCAAGGCCAGTCTTAGCAACTCAGTGAGACCCGTTCAAAATAAAAAACAAAAAGGGCAGGGGGTATAGCTCAGAGGTAGAATTCCTCTGGGTTTAGTCCCTAGCACCCAAAATATAAATAAATAAATGTTTAGGTGATACATAAAAACAAAAATCAGATGTATTAATAAGAAAAAATACTGATTTTAATCATTTTAAAGTGTTTCAAAGACAATGTCTTCTTCCCAGCAATCTTCTAGTGTCTTGGGTCTTTATTTTTGTGTGTGTGTGATACTGGGGATTGAACCCCAGGGCATTCTACCTCTGAGCTACACCCCAACCCTATTTTTTATCCTTTATTTTGAAACAAGGTCTTACTAAGTTGCAGATGGCCTCACTAAATTGCTGAGGCTGGCCATGAACCCGCCATCCTCCTGTCTCAGTCTTCCATGTACTGATATTACAAGGGTGTGCCACCATGCCCGGCTTTTTTTCTTTTGCTTAAAGTCAATTAGTTTCTACATGGAAAGCTCCACCCATTGACTAAGCCCATCTCATAAATGAAGGACCATTCACAGCATCCCAACAGAGGCGCTGGTCTTCACCATAAGGCCCAGGCCCAGGAGAAACCGAGTGCCCACTGTAGCGAGTGGCTGCAGGCACAGCACAGGCAGGCTTTAGTGGATGAAGCCGAGACTCAAGGATCCTTCTTGTGTTCTGGGGGAACCAGGAGGGGCAGGCAGGAAGGGAAGGGCCGGGTTCCAGTGGCAGGCCTGTGACTCACAGGCAGTGACTCAGCTCAGACTGGCAGGTTCTGGTGAGCTCGATCCGCTGAGGGACTCTGCCTGAGGCTCCTTCTCCAACCGCGCCCATTCTGCCCAAGTAGGAAACAGCTGGGACATGCTGCAGGTGACCCAGGGACACAGGGCACCCAGTGCTCTTGAAATGAAAGCTTTCAAGAGGCTCCATTCCCACTGTGCGCCATGCCCACCTGCAATCCCAGTACTCAGAGGCTAAGACAGGAGGATTGCAGGTTCGAGGACAGCCTTAGCAACCTAGTAAAACCCTGTTTCAAAATAAAAAAAGGGCTGGGGGTGTAGCTCAGAGGTAGAATATGAGTTCAATCCCTAGTACCAAAAAAAAAAAAGAAAGAAAAAAGTCCTCATTGTTCTATTTTTGTTTGTTTTTTTCCACAGGGGAAACTTCCTAGAGGGACTTAGAACCAGGTAAAAATAAGAGCCTCTGGACTGTCCCAGAGCCCAAAAGTAAACCCTGTCCCTGCTTCGAGAGTGATTTCCAGACACAAAGATAAGAGTGCTCTAATTACTCCAGCCAGCACTCCCTTATCTAGAGAGCTCGCCCTATCACACTCCATCTGCTTATTTGGCCTTAGCAAGCTGTGCCAGCTAGTGATGGGCCCTTTTAGGGACAAGGTCTCTAGGCATCACCTTACTTCCCTGCCTTAAATACCAAGAAGCTGTGTGACAAGGACTCTGCCTGACAATCCCGGCGCCCACAGGAACCACAGCCGCCACCGCAGGCCATCAAGAACAGGCTTGCATGCCGGGTGTGGTGGCGCACGCTTGTAATCCCAGTACTTTGGGAGGCGGAGACCAGAGGATCCGGGTTCGCGGCCAGCCTCAGCTCTCTCGCTGTCTCTCTCTCTCTCTCTCTCTCTCTCCTTAGTGAGGCCCTCCACAACTTTGTGAGACCCGGTTTCAAAATAAAGTATAAAAAATAGGGCCGGGGGTGTAGCGCGGAGGTAGAACGCCCCTGCGTTCAATCCCCGGTAACGCAAAAAAAAAAAAAAAAAAAAAAAAGAACAGGCTTGCTCCCGCCCAACACCCCATCATCATGAGCCAAGCTTTTAAATGGAACACAGTGGCAGGAACTATGGAAAGCAAGGTGGCGCATACCTTTGGAGGTGTAGAGATCGACTTCAACAGTGGGATTCCCACGGGAGTCAAAGATCTCTCTGGCGTGGATCTTGAGAATAGACATGGCGAGTTTCTGTGGGGAAACACACAGTTCTGATTTTCCACAAACCGTAACACAGCATTTGTGCATTTGTTCAAGGGATCGCTTTTCAGGGTTCCTGGATTACAAGAGGATCTGGGTTCGAGCCCAGCCCCAGCTACTTAGTGAGGCCCTCCGCAACATAGTGAAACCCTGTTCCAAAATAAAGAATAAAAAATAGGATTGGGGGTGTAGCTTGGCGGTAGAATGCCCCTGGGTTCAATCCCCAGTATCGCAAAAAAAAAAAAAAAGGGCTTGAGTTGTAGCTCAGTGGTAGAGTGCCCCTGGGGTTCAATCTGGGGTACAGCAAACAAAAAAGTAAGCTGTGGGGCTAAGGGTGCAGTTCAGTGGCAGAGCATGTGCTCAGCATGAGCAAGGCCTTGGGTTCAGTCCCTAGCACCAAAGGGGGAAAAATAGTATGCTTGACCCTCCTCTGGAAGGCCTCAAACCCCAAACAGTTCAGGTCATGTCCTATAAGGGTGGGGGAAGCCCGAGAATGTACGTAGAGAGAGAAATCAAATCCAACAGGAAAGACTGATGTGTTGATGGCATGCACAACGGCTCTGAAATGGGTCATTGTCATCAATGAACAATGAGGGTTGGCATGGGAAGGGAAAGTGACCAAGAACAAATAGGAAAGGAAGATGGGACATGAAGTGAAGGTCACAGCAAAACCTTCTAGGACAAGGCCAGAAAGAAGAGGGAGGCAGGAGGAAAATCTGGCCGGTATTTTAACAGTGAATGAAAAGTTTGGGGCATTAAGGTAACAGTAGCAGGCAGAAATGATATGTATTTGATAAAAAATTTGAGTTTGGCTGGGCGTGGTGGTGCACGCTTGTAATCCCAGTACTTGGGAGGCTGAGACTGGAGGATCCGGGTTTGCAGCCAGCCTCAGCTACTTAGTGAGGCCCTCTGCAACTTAGTGAGACCCTGTTTCAAATTAAAGAATAAAATAGGGCTGGGGGTGTAGCTCAGAGGTAGAATGCCCCTGGGTTCCATTCCCAGTACCGCAAAAAAAATTGAGTTTGGAGGTCAGGAATAACCAGTTCCTGCATCTGGGGACTCCAGGGAAGATATAAGGAAACAGATCAAATAATGGTATGTACGTATATGAATATATCACTACGAATCTATCATGTACAATTACAATGCACCAATAAAAATTTATACAAAAAAAGGATCGGAGATATCAGTGATAACATCTGAGCATATGTCTTTCAAAGGACATTTTACTTCATTTTAAAAACTTAATTGTGAAATGTTACGATTTGTAAATAGAGGAAAGTCTGTGAACACCAAGGAAAGAAGCTTCCTTTGAAAACACCTTTAAAAAAGATTTGCAGCAACAAAGAACAAATAGCAAGCCCTCAAAGAAAGCCCCTTTTTCCCCCCTTGGGGGCTCTCCAAAAAAAGAAATCAATTGAACCACTTGTAGAACTGATGCGAACAAAAGGAACCAAATTAGTGTTCAGAAGCCATTAACTGGCTGGGCTCCCTCGGAGGACATCTTCTCTGGAAAGTTCTGAAGCAACAAATGGCATTTTTTTTTTAAGTTTCATATTAGATACTGAAGCCACTTCTGTGGTTTCTGTGTAACAATAGCATTTTATTCACTAGCCAAGAAAAGGTGTCTAGTTTTTATCTACTATGTTCCCAAAGGGCACATTTAAACATTCTTTAGTTTTAAAAATTTAGTTAGAGTTTTGGCAAATAATATACCTTTATCATCCAAAAACTTCCTTCAGGCCATGTTTAGCCAATCTCCCCCCATACTCAGGCCACACACTTTTAAGCACATCTTTATTTCAGTACCACAGCATTTTTTTGTTTCATTTTAATGGCATAAGATGAAGGAATTAATTAATTTCATGATGTGAAAATGTGAATCTTTAAATTGGATAGGAAAAGCTATTTTCCAAAGTCATTATAGCTCAGGGAGCTCAGACCGGAGGAGGCCTTCTGGTCTTCACAGGTTTTAACTGCCTGGACCGAACCCCGGACCATGGACAAAATAAGTGGACCAAGAAGCAGTAGGGGCTTCGGTGGACCCCGAAAGTAAGTCAGCCAAGGGACCACACAGGCCAGAAGGAAGAACATAACGCGGAGGCCACAGCGGGCAGGAAGCTTTCTTAAATGCACCCTTTCTAAATCAGACCAGGGCTAAGGGTGGCCGCCAGGAAGCTCGGGGCAGCTCTTGCCCAACTTGGGCGAGGTCCCCTGAAGCGCTTCTAAATTATCCAACGGCACTGGTGCCGTTTCCTCAAGAATAAGCATCTTCTCTAGTTATACATGTCGCTGCTTATTCGGGAGCAGCCACGGGCTGGAAACCCAGACGCTGGACTGCAGGCCACGAGGCGCGGTGGAGGCAGGGGCGCCAGCGGGGGGAGGGGACTGCAGCCTCTCGGGCATCTCCTGGGTCCCAGCCCCTTCCTCCATTTTGGGTAAGGGCCTGGCCTTAATGGGCATCAGGGTTAAGTCTCTCTCCCATCCCAAAACCTTCCACTGGGCCCCTGATGGAGAAGCGCCCTCCACTCCCCAGGCGGCGGTCATACGTGGCTCGAGTGTGCTGCTCCTGACCTTCAGAGCCCCGTTATCCTGCCCCTCGGCCCCGTTATCACTTGTTGATCTTCGCCTTCCCACAGGTGCGCCCGCCGTCGCGCCGCGCCCCACCCCGGCCGGATCGTGCACCAGGCGCGCCGCGGGGGCTGCGGGGTGCACGGGCCCTCCGGGGTGCACGGGCCCTCGCCCGCGCAGGGCGGCTCGCACGTGCCCACAGCCCCCGCCAGCCCGCGGGTCGGGGGGACGAGCCCCGGAAGCTGGGGAACCCCGCGCCGCCTGCCCGGCAGCTCTTCCTGAAACCCCTACCTGAACACCGGATCCGGTCACCCAGCAGAGAAAAAGAAGGCGGTGTGGACACCGAGGTGAGCGCTAAGCAAAAGAGGTGCGTGCGCCCCGAGTCCCCGAGCTGTAGTCCCGGCCGCCCGCCCCTACTTCCTGCGCAGCTCTGACGGCCACGCCCACTTCCCGCCTCCCAGACACGCCCCCTCCGTGCCGCCCTGCTATTGGCCAGGCGCGCCGTCACTCGGGCCCTCGCCTCCCGGGAATGGGCGGGTCTGTGGTGCCGTCGCGGCCTGAAGGGAGTGGGGGGGACGACCCGGGGACGTGGGGCTGGCGGGCCTGGGGGGTCCCGGCTCCCCAGCGGCTGTGCTAGGGTGCGGGCGAGCTCCCCACGTTGGGACCCCGAGCCGAGCGGGGTCCGCGGAGCCGCCGCCCCGGGGAGGGGCGTGGCGGCGCGGCGGGCATGAGGGCTCGGGGCCCCGTCACGTACTCCGAGTCCCGCACGCACGCGGCGTAGCTGCGGCGCCGCACGTCCCGCCCACGACCTTGGTGACGACCTTCGCGGCCCGGCCCTCCGGCAGGCGCGTTGCCGCGGCGAGGGGCCGAGACCCCGGCGGGGTGGAGACGTTGAGCCGCCGCGCCCAGGCCCGGCAACCGCGTGGAGGCCGCGGCCTGCTTGCGCCTGCGCGCCGCGCTGCGGGCCCTGGCTCCCGCGAGCCACCCGCCAAGGTGACCCTGGCCCTTTCTCCTCGCCGCGGAGGTCATGCGGGTCTCAAGCCAAGGCAGCCAAAGGAAGGCTCACTTTCCCTTGATGTTACCTCTTTGTAGGTAACATTGTTACCTCTTTGATGTAACTCTCTTTGGAGGGGTGCTGAAGATTGAACCATGCTAGGTGCAAGCCTTACTGCCCAGACACCCCCAGGCCCTACCGAAGGCTTTTGGAGCTTTTCCTAAGTGCCTGGCACGTCCCCTGTGTGCCTCCTCAGTGTTAATTCATTCTCTAGCCCTTGTTAATGTGACATCTTGAAACTTCATATCCCTCACTTTCCCCCCAGGGGACTAGATCAAATTTAACCTGGATTCTTGTGAATTCCACACGGAATGATTTTGGATTGAAATATTACGTAGCTTGGAGGGGTTTCTCAAAATTCAAGACAGGTGATAGTATGAGGTACTTTGGCAAATGAAAAACAGGAAGGTTGTGGGTTGGATCATTTTATCTTCTCAATCAGTAAACAACTGATATTCAGCTCATGCTTGCATTCCCAGCTACTGGGGAGGCTGAGACCAGAGGATGACAAGTTGGGAGGTCAGCCTGGACAACTTAGGGAGACCTTGTCTCAAAATAAAATAGGGCTGGGGAGGTAGCTCAGTGGTAGAGTGCACCTGAGTTCAATCAACAGTATAACACATACTAGAAAAAAGAAAAGAAAAAAAACTAATAGCCATTAAAAATCAACTTTGAAATGCACATGGTCTGTAAATCGGAGAGATAAAACAATATCATATGTCTCCTTATTTTTCATATTGTCCTTCATAGGGATGTTCAAATACATTCTTGAATTTGATTATTATGCCTTCTGGTCAGCTACAAAAATTGCATTTCTTTCATTCTTTTTTTTGTGGTTATGGGAATTGAACCAGGGACATTCCACCTCTGAGCTATACCCCCAGACCTTTTTATTTTTTATTTTGAAACAGGGACTCACTAACTTGCTGAGGGCCTTGCTACAATCTTCCGCTCTCAACCTCCCAAATGCTGGGATTACAGGAGTGCGCCACCATGCCCAGCTCTGCATTTCTTCCTTAACCTCTAGCAATTTGATCCCTGGAGCTTCTGGCTTATATTTCTTTGGCATTGGATAAAAATTCCTTTCCATTGACTAAGAAGCAAGATCTTTAGGATTAAATTGGCAAAGAAGCAACAAGGTAGTTGTAAAATGTTTCATTAAAGAATATTATAAATTTTGCAAGCAGAGTTTGTGATTTCCTCAGCAATTCACTGCTGGTTTTGGCTGCATAAAACCATATTCCCAGCCCCATGACTCAGCAACTAAATAAACAGCCAACATCTAAGCCTTACGAGAGCTGTGAAAAATAAGACAGAACTCTTATTTTCTGAGTAATTCTAAGGTGTGGCCTTGAAAAGTCTCCAAACAATCTTTTTTATTGCATTAAAATGGTTAGAGAGATAAAGATAGAGCAATAAGGCTCTTAGAACTGCTGTCCGGCCAGAACCAGTGAATCTAGCAAGAAATCAAATGCAGTACATGATCTCAGACTGCTGCTGTTTCAAGATTCTTCAAGCAGCTGGGCGGGTGTGGTGGCGCACACCTGTAATCCCAGTACTTGGGAGGCTGAGGCAGGAGGATCGCAGGTTCGAGGACAGCCTCAGCAAGTAGAGATACTTTCATCAACCTAGTGAGATGCTGTTTCAAAATAAAAATAAAATAGGGGTATAGCTAGGAGGTAGAATGCATCAGGGTTCAATCTCTAAGCCACACACACACACACACACAAAGATTCTGAAAGGCCTCCATGCAGCATTATTAGCCAGCACTTTGACCTCAAATTGTAGCTCAAATGTTAATGATTAGTAGAGATGCCCTCCAATCTTCTCCAAAATTCACCGGCTGCTAAAAGCCCTCCCTGTCTCCACTGAGGCTTCTTTACGGGCCATGGGTTCACGTTTCCCTGCAGTCAGCACAGGGTATTTGCCTCGTTACTGGCACTTAGTGGTCATTTCTCACTTGCAGTAAGCTCATTGAGCAATATTATTATGGTGGCAGATCAAAGGCACTTCCCTTGCTGGTGTGCAGGGAGTGAAAATGAATGTCCAGGGCTATCAGAATGCCACTTTTTTTTTGTGTGTGTGGTACTGAGCATTGAACCCAGAGGCATTCTACCTCTGAACTATATCCCCAGCCGATTTCATTTCTTTTTTTTTTTTTTGGCAATACCGGGGATTGAACCCATGGGCATTCTACCTCTAAGCTCTACCCCCAGCTCTATTTTTTTTTATTCTTTTATTTTTGAAACAGGGTCTCACTAAGTAGCTGAGGCTGGCCACGAACCTGCGATCCTCCTGTCTCAGCCTCCCAAGTACTGGGATTACAAGTGTGCGCCACCACACTGAGCTTTTTTCTTTGCACTGCCGGGGGTCGGAACGCAGAGCCTTACACATGCCAAGTCAGGCTCTGCCTCTGAGCTACATCCCTGCCCTAGAGTAGCTTGCTGTGTATCTTGTAGCACTGCAGTGTGTTTGCAGCCGGACACCAAGGCTGAGGGAAGGAGAATCTGCAGCAGCCTGTGACCCTCCTGGGTTACTGAGTCTACCTGTGGTATGTACGTGAAAACCACTGGCCAGCTGAGCAAGTGACAAACCTCTTTTTTTTTTTTTTGCGGTACCGGGGATTGAATGCAGGGGCATTCTACCTCCGCGCTACACCCCCGGCCCTATTTTTTATACTTTATTTTGAACCAGGTCTCATGAAGTTGCGGAGGACCTCACTAAGTAGAGAAAGAGAGAGACAGGGAGAGAAAGAGAGAGAGAGAGCGCGCGCGCGCGAGAGCGAGCTGAGGCTGGCCGCGAACCCGGATCCTCCGGTCTCCGCCTCCCAAAGTACTGGGATTACAAGTGTGGACCACCACGCCCGGCTATTTTTTATACTTTATTTTGAAACCGGGTCTCACGAAGTTGCGGAGGGCCTCACTAAGTAGCTGAGGGTGGCCGTGAACCCGGATCCTCCGGTCTCCGCCTCCCAAGTACTGGGATTACAAGCGTGCACCACCACGCCCGGCCGTGACAAACCTCTTGATGAAAGAGGGTCTCTACTCAGACAGGAAACTTCAGAGCAGAGGGGTCCTGCAAGGCCGGGGGCTGGGGGGTGGCAATGGATGATCCCTTCTCAAAATAGATCAAGAGGGGGACAGGTGGGGGTATATAGCTCAGTGGTAGAGTACGCGCTCAGCGTGTGCAAGGCTCTCAGTCTGATCCCCAGCATCAAATAAATCAGTAAAAAGTTTTTGTGTTTATCACTAAGTGTTTCACATACACCAGAGACCGCAGAAAGTGAACATAAATGTCTGTGTACTCACCTCCAGCTTAGAAATGGAACATTAGAGCCAGGCATGGTGGCGCAGACTTGTAATCCTAGTACTTGGGAGACTGAGACAGGAAGACCGCAGGTTCATAGCCAGCCTCAGCGACTTAGTGAGGCTGCAACTTAGTGAGACCCTGTTTCAAAATAAAGAATTAAAAAAAATAGGGCTGGGGATGTATCTCAGAGGTAGAATGCCCCTGGGTTTAATCCCCAGTACCGCACACACAAAAAGAAATGGAACATTAGCAATGCTGTTAGGGCTCCCTAGTGGGGCGTGGTGGTTCCCTCCTGTAATCGCCGCTACTCAGGAGGCTGAGGCAGGAGGACCCCAAGTTCGAGGCCAGCATGGACAACTTAGCAAGATCCTATTTCTTTTTTTTTTTTGTGTGTGGTAGCGGGGATTGAACCCAGGGGCGTTTTACCTCCGAGCTACACCCCCGGCCCTATTTTTTATACTTTATTTTGAAACCGGGTCTCACAAAGTTGCGGAGGACCTCACTAAGTAGCTGAGGCTGGCCCCGAACCCTGGATCCTCTGGTCTCCGCCTTCCAAGTACTGGGATTACAAGCGTGCGCCACCACGCCCGGCGCAAGATCCTATTTCTTTTTTGGGTGTGTGTGTGGTCCTGGGGATGGAACCCAGGGCCATTCTACCTCTGAGCTACACTCCCAACCCTATTTTATTTTTTTATTTGGAAATAGGGTCTCACTAAGTTGCAAGGGCCAAGTTGCTGAGGTTGGCTGCAAACCTGCAGTCCTCCTGTTTCAGCCTCCTAAGTACAAGCGTGCACTACTACGCCTGGGATTACAAGTGTGTATTACCACATCTGGCTGTAAAAAGGGCTAGGTGTGTAGCTCAGAGGTAGAGCATCCCTGGGTTCAATCCCTAGTAACACACATACACACACACAAATAGCTCCCTGTGTATTATTCTTTTTTTTAAATTTTTTTTGTGGTACCAGGGATTGAACCCAGGGGCATCCTACCTCCGGGCTACACCCCCAGCCCTATTTTTTATTCTTTATTTTGAAACAGGGTCTCACTAAGTTGCGGAGGGCCTCACTAAGTAGCTGAGGCTGGCCGCAAACCCGGATCCTTCCGTCTCAGCCTCCCGAGTACTGGGATTACAAGCGTGCGCCACCACACCCCGCTCCTGTGTATTATTCTTCTCGGGCCTTAGAGATAACTATTATTCTCAACTTTGTATTTATTTTTGAGCCTTTTTTTTTTTGGTACTGGGGATTGAACCCAAGGGCATTCTACCTCTGAGCTACACCCCCAGCCCTATTTTTTTTATTTATTTAGTTTTATTTTTTTGGTAATGGAGATTGAACCCAGAGTCATTCTACCTCCAAGCTACACTCCCAGCCCGATTTTATTTCTTTTTTGGAAACAGGGTCTCACTAGGTTGCTGAGAGCCTCACTAAGTTGCTGAGGCTGGCTTTGAACCTGCAATCCTCCTGTCTCAGCCTCCCAAATACTGGGATTACAAGTGTGTACCACCATGCCTGGCTCTATTTTTTATTTTGAAACAGGATCTCACTAAGTTGCAAAGGGCCTCACTAAATTGCTGAGGCTGATCTTGAACCTGCGATCCTCCTGTCTCAGCCTCCCAAGTACTGGGATTACAAGCCTGTGCCACCATGCCCGGCTTCCATTTTTGAGCTTTATATAAATAAATCCTACTGCTGCTAGCTTTTGGCTACACATTTTTTTTTTTCTGCTCAGCTTGACGTTTGTGAGCTCCATCCTGCGGTTGGAGATGGTTCTTCCACACAGTGTCGCAGTTCCTTGTGTGAATGACACATTCTTCTGATGGTGTACACTGGCTTGTTCCCATTTCTTTCTGCTTTCCTTGTTAATACCAACAATGCCTCTTACTATTTACTTTGTCGTAAAAGTCTCCTGAGCACAGGAGCAAGCTTTTCTCTAGGACATATACCTAGGATATACACCCGGATGTGGAATTCCCAGGACAAGAGTTATAAACATCTTAGCTGGGCGCAGTAGCGTATGCCTGTAATCCCAGTACTTGGGAGGCTGAGACAGGAGGATCGCAGGTTTGAGGTCAGGCATGGTAACTTAGCGAGACCCTGTTTCAGAATAAAAAATAGGGCTGGGGTGTAGCTCAGAGGTAGAACGCCCCTGGGTTCAATTCCCAGTACCAACATAAAAAACAAAACAAACACAAAATCTATCAACAGGCCGGGCGTGATGGCGCACACTTGTAATCCCAGTACTTTGGGAGGTGGAGACCGGAGGATCCGGGTTCGCGGCCAGCCTCAGCTCTCTCTCTCTCTACCTGTCTCTCTCTCTCTCTCTCTCTACTTAGTGAGGCCCTCCACAACTTCGTGAGGCCCGGTTTCAAAATAAAGTATAAAAAATAGGGCCGGGGCCGGGAGTGGTGGCGCACGCTTGTAATCCCAGTACTTTGGGAGGCGGAGACCGGAGGATCGGGTTCGCGGCCAGCCTCAGCTCTCTCGCTTTCTCTCCCTGTCTCTCTCTCTCTCTCTCTCTCTCTCTCTCTCCTTAGTGAGGCCCTCCGCAACTTCGTGAGACCCAGTTTCAAAATAACCCTATTTTTTATACTTCATTTTGAAACCGGGCCTCACGAAGTTGTGGAGGGCCTCACTAAGTAGAGAGAGAGAGATAGAGAGAGAGAGAGAGAGAGCGCTAAGGCTGGCTATGAACCCGGATCCTCCGGTCTCCGCCTCCCAAAGTACTGGGATTACAAGCGTGCGCCACCACGCCCGGCCTTTCCTTTGCTTTCTGAAGTATTTGTACCTTAAGCATTTCCACCTGCAGTGAATATATATGTATTCTGACCCAGTTTGAAAAAAATGGTAAATCCAGTTCTTTGCATTTTTTTCTAGAAATTGAATCCTCTTGAATTTTCAGTTTACAACCCTTTCCAAGTCTTCCACTTAAAGAAACCCACATCTCTCCCTGACTTGTAGTCAATATTCTACTTTTAAGGACGGCTTTGAGGACACTTATTAGGGCTTCTCACTGTCAACAGCCTCACGCCCATGCCTTTTAAGGGTTTCTTCCTCCTCCTCTTCCTCCTCCTCCTCAGTGTGTGTGTGTGTGTGTATGTGTGTGTGTGTGTGTGTCTGTGTCTGTGTGTGTGTGTGTGTGTCTGTGTCTGTGTGTGTGTGTGTGTGTCTGTGTGTGTGTGTGTGTGTGTCTGTGTGTGTGTGTGTGGTACTGGAGATCAAGCCCAGGGTGCTCTACCACTGAGCTATATTCCCAATACTTTTTACTTTTTTATCTCAAGACAGGGTCTGGCTAAATTGCCCAGGCTGGCCTGGAACCTGCAATCCTCCTGCCTTGGGCTCCTGAGTAGCTGGGATTCCAGGCGTGCAGCGCCATGCCTGGCTTCCCTGCCCTTTTCCAGGCTGGCTTCAGCTGTAGGAAGTAGGGAGTGGGCGAGGTGTACGTTCCAGGAGAAGGAATGACACAGTAGTATGGTTGTCAACAGTTATGTCAGGCACTCGCTTCTCTCCCAGATGAGGGGAGTTGGAAGACTGATTGTTAGAAATAAATTCCCATGGTGTCCTAAGAAAAGACACATGTTTGAAAATGGCTTGGCAAGGCGATTTTACTTTTTGCAAAAAGGGTCTTGCCACCAGGGAAGCCAGGTATTCAAGCACACTGAACCAGAAGCCTGCTCAGTTTTTATATTTCTTTTCTTTTTTTTGCGGTACTGGGGATTGAACCCAGGGGCATTCTACCTCCGAGCTCCACCCCTAGCCCTGTTTTTTATTCTTCATTTTGAAACAGGGTCTCACCAAGTTGCAGAGGGCCTCACTAAGTAGCTGAGGCTGGCCGCGAACCCAGATCCTCCTGTCTCAACCTCCCAAGTACTGGGATTACAAGCATGCACCACCACGCCTGACTCCAGTTTTTATATTTCTAATATGAATTTCATTCTTTCTTTTTTGTATGTGTGTGTGGTACTGGGGATTGAACCTAGGGGCATTCTACCTTTGAGCTACACCCCCAGCCCTTTTTTAGTTTATTTTGAAACAGGGTTTCACTAGGATGATGAGAGTCTCACTACTTGCTGAGGCTGTCCTCGAAACTGTGATCCTCCTGTCTCAGCCTCCCAAGTACTGGGATTACAAGTGTGTACCACCACTCCCGGCTTCTCTCTTAATTTTTTTTTTTTTTTTTTTTTG
>PVJS01035947.1:0-20721 GCA_004027185.1 Glis glis | reverse complement strand
AGAGAGAGAGAGAGAGAGAGAGAGAGAGAGAGAGAGAGCGCTGAAGCTGGCCGCGAATCCCGATCCTCCCGTCTCTGCCTCCCAAAGTACTGGGATTACAAGTGTGCGCCACCACGCCCAGCTCCCAGCCCTATTTTATTTTTATTTTATTTATTTATTTTTTTGTGGTACCGGGGATTGAACCCAGGGGCATTCTACCTCTGAGCTACACCACCAGCCCTATTTTTTATTCTTTATTTTGAAACAGGGTCTCACTAAGTTGCAGAGGGCCTCACTAAGTAGCTGAGGCTGGCCGCGAACCCAGATCCTCCTGTCTCAGCCTCCAAAGTACTGGGATTACAAGCGTGCACCACCACGCCCGGCCTTATTTTTATTTTGAAACAGGGTCTCACTAGGTCGATGAGAGTCTCACTATTTGCTGAGGTTATTCTCGAACCTGCGATCCTCCTGTCTCAGCCTCCCAAGTACTGGGATTACAGGCGTGCGCCACCACGCCTGGCTATGATGTGCAATTATAATGCACCAATTTTTTTTAAAGAAGTTCTTGGGCTCTGGAAGGCAGGGCGGGCATGCACTATCAGGTGCGCACAGGGTGGGCAAGGATGGGGGTGCCAGAATGTGGGATGAGAGGGTGTCTGCTGGGGATGATGTGGCGGGACCTGCTCACCTCACAAAATGTTCTGTCCTGGGCCTGGCTTGAGGCCCCGATAGCTACTGCCTGATGAGAACTGGTGCCCCCAAGATTCCAGTGGAGCTCAGCCACCGGGCGCAGAGCTCTCAGGACAGGGAGCTTTCCAAGACCCTCAGCCCCAGCAGTGTGACCCACAGGCCCCAGGGGACAGCTGCCCCCATGCGGGGACTGCTCTGGCTCCTCTCACGGGCTTCCTCTCTCACTGCAGGCCATAAAGGTCCACAGATAGGCTTGGGGTGGCTCCAGGAGCTAGGGAAGCCCCCTGAAACGCACCCTGATGGGGTCTACGGGAAAGGGCTGCCGAGACACAAGGCTGCAGCTGCCTCGGCTTGGGAAGGGCAGGATTCTCGAAAGAGCTCTGAAGTCAAAGTAAGGAAACCAGGACACAGCCTGGCTCTGTGGCTGACTTGCAATAGGACTTCTCTGAGCCTTCAGGGCCTCCCCTCTAAGATGCAGATGAAGCTGGGCCTGGAGGCGCACGCCTATAATCCCAGTATTTGGAGGCTGAGATAGGAGAATTTCAGGTTCGAGGCCAGCCTCAGCAATAGTGAGACCCTCAGCAATTTAGCAAGACCCTATTATAAAATAGGGCTGGGATGAGAACTTTTACTTCACAGAGTAGTGTGGAGATTAATAGAGGTAATAAATTTGGAAGAATCTGTAAAATTCTAAGACTCCTCATGTGAGATTCTGCTGTCTGCTGTCAAAAAAATCCCCTTCCTTTCAATATGGAGCCATAAAACATGTCGATGAACTATTTGCTATCACAGATACAGTAAACAAGACAGGAAGATCACAGGTTCGAGGCCAGCCTCAGCAACTTTAGTGAGGCCTTCCGCAACTTAGTGAGACAGTTTCCAAATAAAAATAAAATAGGATTGGGGATGTAGCTCAGAAGTTCAATCCCTGGGTTCAATCCTCAGTACCCCCCCACACAATATATACACATATATATTAATATGTAATATTTTATATTGATATATATTACTATTAAACAGGGGCTCGGGGTAAGGAAGCTGATCTCTGGGATGGTAAAGAGGGGGAGGGTGTTGGTGGTCTGAGCAGGAAGCTCACGCCCTGGACGACTTCCCCACAGAGCTGTTTCGGGGGCAGAGGCTTGCAGAGGCGGCTCCCCCTCGGGAGAGCACTCCAGGGTCTGGCGGCCGGGCGGCGTCTCCGCACTTGTCTGAGCAGCCTCGCCCCGCTCACGGGAGGTCAGGACCCACATGCCAAACCAGACACACACATGGAAGAGATTAGCCCAGACATGCCACAGAGGCAGACCAGCGCAGGATGATACATGGAAAAGGCTGGCTCCCTACAAACCAAAGAAAGTACACCACCCAAACCCATCCCGGCGCCATCACAGGCAGAGAAAGCTCTCATCAGCCAGTCATGGCCGAGGCTTGGGAAGGGCGGCCACTCCAGGCCAGTGAGCGCAGCTGCACACCTGCTACAGTCGTGTATCCACGGCGACAGGCCCACGCTGGACTGAAATGACACTAACGTGTGTTCTCTGCTTACAAGCTCAGGCTCTCTCTTTCTCTCTCTCTCTCTTTTTTTCTTGGCAGTACTGGGGATTGGAACCCAGGGGCATTCTACCTCCGAGCTACATCACCAACCCTATTTTATTCTTTATATGAAAACAGGGTCTCACTAAGTTGCTGAGAGTCTTGCTAAATTGCTGAGGCTGAGCCGGGCATGGTGGTGCAGGCTTGTGATCCCAGTACTGGGAGGCTGAGACAGGAGGATCACAGGTTTGAAGCCAGTCTCAGCAACTTAGCGAGGCCCTCCACAACCTAGTGAGACCCTGTTTCCAAATAAGAAATAAAATTGGGTTGGGGATATAATTTGGAGGTAGAATGCCTCTGGGTTCGATCCCCAGTACCAAAATAAATAAATAAATAAATAAATAAATAAATAAAATAAATTGCTGAGGCTGGCTTTGAACCTGTGATCCTCCTGTCTCAGCCTCCCAAGTACTAGGATTACAGGTATGCGTCACCACGCCCAGCTCTCTTCACAAGAATTCTCTCTCCTTTACCTCTAGGAGTGGGATGTTAAGAAGAGTTATATTATTTGGGCCTTTTTCTTAAAAGTTCACTTCAGCTAATGAATAGCAGGTGGCCTTCTCTGTCCAGGTGGGCAGCCAGTGCGCTCTAGCGTAAGGGGGGACGGGGCCTCTGGCTGTCTCCAGCCCTGTCCAGACTCCCGAGGCGATTTCAGAGGTTCCGGTGTTCAGACCCTGCCGGAAGCTGGTTCTGAGAATAGAATGTCCCGGATGAAGAAGCCAACAGGGCTTGCCACGTGCCTCACAAAAGGGTAAATTCACTGAAGATCGGCAGGAACCTTTGGAAACTGCCCAGCCAATGAGCCTGCCTTTTATCCTGGCCCCCATAGTGTCCACACTCCTACCCCTCTGTGCAGATGGCGTTAGGATTGCTACTGCTTTGTGTGTATTACTCTTGTCTTTCCAAGAAAATCAGAAGTGCCTGGAAGGCAGGACAGGGTCATACCTACCTCTTTTGCCTCTATAACACCCAGCAACTGCAGTGGGTTTTCAACAAGGAGTTGTATTTTGTTTAACAGCCAACGGGTGGTAAACACCTGCTCTGTGCCAGCGCGTGGGGAGGGGATGGGTCACCTCAGCCATCCGGGAGACGGCAAAACCGTCCCTCCGTGATTGGAGGGTGTCAAAGCTGGTAGAGACCAACTCCTCTGATGAAGGACTGACATCTAGACCGTAGAAAGAACTCAAAAAACCTAACACTAGAAATATAATAACCCAATAAAAATGGGCAACTGAACTGAATAGACACTTCTCAAAAGAAGAAATACAATTGGCCAATAAATATATGAAAAAATGTTCAACATCACTAGCAATTAGGGAGATGAGATTCCATCTAACTCCAGTTAGAATGGCAATCATCAAGAAGTCAAACAATAACAAGTGCTGGTGAGGATGTGGGGAAATAGGAATTCTTATACACTGTTGGAGGGATTATAAATTAGCACAACCACTATGGAGATCTGTTTGGAGGTTCCTCAAAAAACTAGGAATGGAACCACCATATGACCCAGCTACCATTCCTTGGTAGCTTTCCAAAAGAAAGTCACAATACTATAGTGATATATGTATATCCATGTTTATAGCAGCATAATACACAATAGCTAAATTATGGAACCAACCCAGGTGCCAGTCAACAGATGAATGGATAAAGAAAATGTGGTCTACACACACAATGGAATTCTACTCATCCACAAAGAGCAAATATGTCATTTGCAGGAAAATGGACGGAACTAGAGAAATTATGTGAGATCGGTCGGTCAAGGTTTGTACGTTTTCTTTCATATGTGGAAGCTGGGGAGAAAAAAGGAAACAAAAGTAACTTTAAATAATGCAGAGAGACCTGGAGAGCAGTAGAAGAAGACTGGGGAGGGATTTAGGGAGAGGAAGGAGGAGGATTGAAAACGGAAACAGATTAAATAATACTATAGCAATATATGCAGGTATGGCTACCAATTTCACTAACCCATGTGGGGAGGGAGAAGAGGGAAGCATTCTACCTCCGAGCCAAACCCAAACCTATTTTATTTTTTATTTGGAAACAGGGTCTTGCTAAGTTGTTGAGAATCTTGCTAAGTTGCTGAGGCTGTCCTTGAACCTGCAATCCTCCCCTCTCTGCCTCCCAAGTACTGGGATCACAGGTATGCGCCACCACATTCAGCTTGTAAATTATTTCAGTAATGTGTTTCCCCCTCCCTAGACCATCAACTCCCCAAGTTCCATCCTGTAGGAGCAGAGTCCATTTATGGTGCACAAACGGAGGCCCAGTGGATGCTGAACGTACGAATGGCAGGTGTTCAAGACCGTATGACAACCCCATTTCCCTTCTTCTTCCTATCTAGACTTCCCTGCTGGATATTTTAGCCAGATTTCATCAGGATCCAGATTTGGCGAGCTTTTGGTGGTAGAGGCATTCACCATGACCAGGTCCAGATGGCGGTCCCTAGGGACCACCGGACCCTGTTTACCCTGTCCCAGGAGAAATAGGGACACTCTTTCCAAAAGCACCCTGCTTCGTGGAGCTGGCCCGCCTCTCATGCCAGTCATCAGCGGGCCTGCTACTCCTGGAACCCAGCCAATCGCCCTGGGAAAAGGAACCCGTCACTTTAAGATTTGAGTCCCTTGCTTGGGCCATATATCAATGCCCCCTGCGGCCATGGCTCTGCTGCCTGCTGTTCAAATTTGTCCAATTAGACACAGCCCTGTGGGGTGGAATTCAGTGTGAAATGTGCCTGCCGCCGACCGAGAATGAATCCGTGTGGAAAGCCCTCGGGGAGGGTGGGTACCAGTCTTCCCTTACGGCTTGTCACCCTCTGGACACTGTCCATCTCCCTGAAGCGAGGGTCACCGGTAACTGTTCTGGGAAGGACAGAGAGGCTGCCCCAGTATGTGACAGGGTGGAATTCTGAACACAGAGGAATTTCCCAGATAACACCTCTATACCCTAAATGCAAGAACGGAGGAGCTGCGATTCAGCCCCTCAGATACCAGACGGACAAAACGCTGTGTGGGTGGAGGACAGTTACTTGTCAGGGTTCTAGGGCCACACAAACCTTCTGCAAAAGAGACTGTCCCACCGCCTGTGCCTCAGGTGGTGGAGGGTGTGGAAGGTTTAAAGCACAGGCAGTCTGCTGGGAATGGAAATGCGATTTGTTTTTTTATTTATTTTTTGGTACTGGGGATTGAACCCAGGGGCATTCTACCTCTGAGCTACACCCCAGTCCTGTTTATTTTTATTTATTTATTTATTTATTTATTTATTTATTTATTTATTTATTTTTTGCGGTACCAGGGATTGAACGTACCTCCGCGCTACGCCCCCGGCCCTATTTTTTATACTTTATTTTCAAACCGGGTCTCACAAAGTTGCGGAGGGCCTCACTAAGGAGAGAGAGAGAGAGAGCTGAGGCTGGCCGCGAACCCGGATCCTCCAGTCTCTGCCTCCCAAAGTACTGGGATTACAAGCATGCGCCACCACGCCCGGCCTGTTTTTTTATTTTGAAACAGGGTCTCTCTAAGTTGCAGTGGGCCTCACGAAGTTGCTGAGGCTGCCACCACGCCTGGCTTGGAAATGTATTGATTTATTTGTGTGTGTGTGGTGCTGGGGTTGAACCCCTCCTGTTTCAGCCTCCCAGGTACTGGGATCATAGGCGTGCTCCACCACGCTGGAAATGCGTTTTGATAAAACATTTTTGCAGGTACCATTAAAAAAAAAATCTCCTTTGTGATAAGTCTCTGACTTATTCTTTCCATGCTTTTTAGGTCTCCTTCAGCAGCTCGAGCTTGAAATTCTTAGGACGGCGGACTTGGGAACACAGAGGGCCTTCTGAGATGACCCAGTCTACACCCTTGGTTCACAAGTGAGGCACAGGCAAGCGGGAAGGGACCACGACTCAGCCAAGGCCACACAACCAGTCCTGTCAAGCGGCCACGACTTAGCCAAGGCCACGGAACCAGTCCTGTCAAGGAATCACGACAAAGCCAAGGCCACACAACCAGTCCCTGTCAAGGGGCCACAACTTAGCCAAGGCCACGCAACCAGTCCTGTCAAGGGACCACGACATAGCCAAGGCCACACAACCAGTCCTGTCAAGGGACCACGACAAAGCCAAGGACACACAACCAGTCCCTGTCAAGGGGCCACAACTTAGCCAAGGCCACGCAACCAGTCCTGTCAAGGGACCACGACATAGCCAAGGCCACACAACCAGTCCTGTCAAGGGACCACGACAAAGCCAAGGACACACAACCAGTCTCTGTGAAGGGGCCAGGACTTAGCCAAGGCCACACAACCAGTCCTGTCAAGGGACCACGACAAAGCCAAGGACACACAACCAGTCCTGAAGAGGGGCCAGGACTTAGCCAGGGCCACACAACCAGTCCTGTCAAGGGGCCAGGACTTAGCCAGGGCCACACAACCAGTCCTGAAGAGGGGCCAGGACTTAGCCAAGGACACACAACCAGTCCCTGTCAAGGGGCCACAACTTAGCCAAGGACACACAATCAGTCCTGAAAAGGGACCAGGACTTAGCCAAGGCCACATAACCAGTCCTGTCAGGGCTGGATGCCAGGCCTGCCTCTTGCCTTAGCTGCGGGGCTGGCTTCCTTTTGGGGGCTATTTCAATTTTTTAAACATGGTCAACTCTGAGTCAGGAGATAGGTAGATAGGTGACAATGATAGATAGACAGACAAATGGATAGATAGAATCAGAATATTCTAGAATTGGGAGACACACCTCTGTTCTAGTTTTCTCTGTAGGATCAACTCACATTCCGGCCGTGGGCTTCGGTTTTGCCGTGCGTACAGAGGAGGAGGGTGGGTTGCTTTCATCTCTGCTCACTCACTGATCTAGGCATTTACTGCGTGCTTAGCATGTATCCGGCACTGGGGACACAGAGGGGAAAAGGCAGCGCCTCTGCCCCCGCAGCAGTGCCCAGCCTACCAGGAGGGAGCCCATAATGCGAGCGCTAAGTGCTCTAGCAGGGCTTCCAAGAGCGCCCTGGGATGGCGGAGGAAGGTGGCCCCACCAAGATATGAGGATTCCAGCTGGAAGCGGGGGTGAGTGACCCCCAATATCTCACAGACACAATTCTCATCTCACCCCTTCTCAGCCTTTGACAATGAGCTATCCTTTTCCTCCAGGAAAAATGTGCAAGAAGGGATAAGGCGTCTGGGAAAGAGGAGGAACGAAAAGCCAAGAGCCCCACCCCAGACCACCAGGGCCATAGATGAGGAGGGGGACACCTGGCCAGCAGGGGGCGCTGCACTCACCACCTGCTTCTTGGGGGCCAGTGATGAACAGTTCTTGTAGGAAGTGGCGCTCAATAAGGAAACAGAGACCCACCTTTTGACTGAGAAGCCATGTGCAGGAAGCAGCTGGGGAGCTTGGTCACCGATTCTCTACCCAAATTCATCTCCCCTGGACACCTCCAAGGTTATAATTTTTTTTTTTTTTGGTGGTATTGGGGATTGAACCCAGGGGCATTCTACCTCTGAGCTACACCCCCAGCCCTATTTTGTTTTATTTTATTTTAATGTTTGGAAACAGGGCCTCACTAGGTTGCTGAGAGTCTTGCTACATTGCTGAGGCTGGCCTTGAACCTGCGATCCTCGTATCTCAGCCTCCCAAGTTCTGGGATTACAAGCGTGTGCCACCACACCCGGCTAAGATTATAATTTTGAGAACATGTAAGATCCTTCTCAAAGCACTTTTACATCATCAACCAATTTTCTCTTCCAAACCAATCCTCCCAGAGAGGAAGGATTAGCATTACTCCTTCATTTTACAGGGGTGAAAACTAAACCTGAAGGCAGGCCTAGCCCCTCCTGCGCCGTCCAACTTTCCAGGAGGCAGCAGAGTGGAGACCAGGGCTAGAAGCCCCTCCTGCGAGTCCTTCACGCACTCCTATTTCTGTGGTGTAGCTGAATGCGCCACATATATTCATATTTAACTAGTGAAATTTAGGAGGAAAAGAATCATCAGGACGGGTTATAAATGAGTCCTTCCCCCTGGGGAAGTTTGGGCTTTAGACAAAAGTCTTCTCATCTTTAAAAGACTCCCCTTTGTGAAATGAACAATCTGGCCGTGGTCGTCAGCTGTCTAAAAAGACTGCTGGGCTGCAGTGAATTTGCCCATGTGATGTGAAGTCCATGTGACCATTATCCTTTCCTTTCTTTCTTTCTTTCTTTTTTTTTTTAAAGCTAACTGCTTAGCAGCTCAATCAAATTAATTGTGCGCCTTCAAAAGGCATCAAAATAGCCACAACTCCCTAAAAAGAAGGCAGGCGCCTTGTTTTCAGGAAAAGATATAAAGTCCTCACCCTAGGGTCCTCAAACACATATTCATCCCATGACAAATCCCTCCTTTCTCCCAGACCCGCCCTTTGGCGGTTTTTTTTTTTTTTTGAGTTCTTAAAAATATCAACACCAATAAGATGATACTTTCAGCCTATTTTATTTTCAGCTTAAGTAACTGGAAGTTCTTTATGGTCAAGGACAAAAAAACCGAGAGGCTGGAAAAACCTCATTAAAAAACCAACTAACACAACGCACTTGTTTGAAATGGAGTGGAGGCAGGGGAGAGGGAGGAAAGGAGAGAAGAGTGGGAGGGAGAGGGAGGCCGTGTTCTTGGCCAAGCTTCAGGCCCGAAGAAATGTCACAGGCGAATAGCGGCCTAGTCACAACCTCACTTCTAAGAGGATGGCTGGAGGTTTGGAGGGGTGGGCGTAACCCCAGCAGGCAATGCTGCTTCTCACCGAGTGATGAAAGAAGGGAGTTCTTTCTATTCTTAAAAGCTGCTCAGAGCAGAGCGTGGGGGTGCAGGCCTGGAATCCCAGCTACTCCAGAGGCTAAGGCAGGAGGATCGTAAATTCGAGGCCAGCCTGGGCAACTTAAGCGAGACTCCATCATAAAATAAAAAAGAAAGAGGGCTCAGTCACAGAACACCCCTGACAATGCTTGGTACTGCAAGAAAAGCAACCCAAACTAAAACAAAAAACAACAACAAAACTGCTCAGTTTGACAGGAGCTCTGAAAAACAGGCTCCCACAGACTAGCGCCTTCTGCGGGGTGAGTACTTGCACGTGAGCGATCAGCACACAGCCTTTACACGTGGGCTAATTCTTCCCTCATAATAATAATCTGAGGAGATAAGTGGGGATGGGTGCTATTATCCATGAGGAAAAAAACAAGCTGTATCTCAGAGAGCTCAAACAGCAGCAGGTCATACACACAGCATGGACTTCAACTGCAGCCCCACAGGGCGCTTCTCTCCGGCCTCCCAGCCAAACCACGGCACCCAGGGGGGAGCGCCAGGTCAGTCTGAGTTTTCTATTTTTTTTTTGTGGTATTGGGGATTGAACCCAGGGGCACTGTACCTCTGAGCTACACCCCAGCCCTATTTTTTTATTCTTTATTTTGAAACAGAGTCTCACTAAGTTGTGGAGGGCCTTACTAAGTAGCTGAGGCTAGTCGCGAACCCGGATCCTCCTGTCTCAGCCTCCCAAGTACTGGGATTACAAGCATGCGCCACCACACCCGGCTAAGTCTTCTATTTTTTAGTGCTGGGGATTGAATTCTACCTCCAAGCTGCACACTAACAATTCAGAAGACTTGAATTCTAGTCTCAGCTTTACTATTTATTGTATGATGCCGAAAATCTTAAATTCTCTGTAGTTCCTTTAAAAAAAAATCTGTAAAATGAGCCAGGCGTGGTGGTGCACACCTGTAATCCCAATATTTGGGAGGCTGAGACAAGAGGATTGCAGGTTTGAAGCCAGCCTCGGCAAATTTAGCGAGGCCCTCAGCAACTTAGCAAGATTCTATTTCCAAATGAAAAATAAAATTGGTTTGGGGTGTAGCTCAGAGGTAGAATGCCCCTGGGTTCAATCCCTAGCACCACACACACACAGATACACAAAAAAATCTGTAAAATGAACTAATAATCATAACTCCTGCCTAAATCATAGCAAACTTTAAGGATCATCTGAGATAATATATATGAAAGCCCTTTGTAAATGCTAAAACATTATACCCATATGGTATAATATTATTACAACTGATTACACATGTTTTGGGCAGATTGAGGAAACCCTCTTTACCAATTAAGAAAATATAAGAAACATCCAAAACAAATATTGGAAAAAGTCTAACTGTACCCTCTGGGTACTGTCACTAAAGTAGGTAAATGTTTTGTGACTTAAAAAGCAGAAGAGAAATGGGCGGGAAAAATCTGTAGTTAAATATAACTTTCATCAATATTCCCAGCGAAGAGCCCAGGAGATGAATGAGAAATCCGAGTCTTTTTGGTTCATAATGCAGCTATCTTAGGAACAGAGAGAAAAACTGGGACGTTGGAGTAGAACAGACCTGAGTTCAAATTCTGTTGAAAGTGAAAACACAGGTCGGGCATGATGGTGTTGACTGTAATCCCAGTACTTGGGAGGCTGAGACAGGAGGATTGCAGGTTTGAGGCCAGCCACAGTAACTTAGTGAGGCCCTCACTGTTTCAAAACTAAAACATAAAATAGGGCTGGGGGTGTAGCTTGGAGGTAGAATGCCTGCCCCCTGGGTTCAATCCCTAGCACCAAAAAAATTTTCACATAATAACTTCACAGAAAAAAATGGATTATTCTCTGAAAAATTGTAAGTTTTATGTAGACAAGGAACTTTAAAAATCTACCTTCAGAGATACATACTACTTTTCCTTTTAATGTCATTATAGCTATTTAGTGTGACCAAAGGCTAAAAGAGAAATAGTACTGCACTAGTACTGAAGAAATTACTTCAGTCAATGTCAAAATGACAAGCAATCAAAATATATATATATATATATGTGGTTTATTCAGAAAAACAAAATCTCTGAAACAGACCAAGATGGCCTGGCAAACTTTTGAATTTAATCTTGTGATATACTGTAACAACAAAAGGCGTCTACCGCATATCAGGCAAATTTATAAGGATATGATCAATACATTTGACATATTATTTAATTACAATCTTTAGTGACAGAGACAATATAAAAACCTAGCGTCAACATTCTGACAGTAGAATAAATAAATAGATATAATTATTCCTCCTACTAATCCCAGCAGAATTGTAAATTATCAAGCCAGACTGTAGACCCGAGTTCTAAGGTTTCCTTAATGTGATAGAGTTTGATGTAGGGGGTGTCATATCACCAATATCATGCCCTTTTATTAGAATAAAAAGCTCTCTGAGGATTTCAAGTTCAAAGGTTCAGATGACCCTAGGTTCTCGGTGTATCCCAGATCCTGGCTTCCTACTGGGACGTGCGCACGGAATGGCACTGTTGGGGGTGGGGGGCAGAGCCACGGTACAGGGAGAAGTGGGTTGAGAATAACTGTGCTTTCTCTGAATCTTGAGATGACAGACTTAAATTTGCAAACACTTCAGAGATCTTCTAGCCCTTTCCAGAGCAGCAAAATGAGGCTCAGAGAAGAGAACAGATGTGTGCAAGGTCACCTAGCTTCCTGGCACAAGTGTGTCCAGACCCAAGTTTCACGACGCACGGTACAAAACTATGTCGCTCCGGGAGCGAAAGCAATTGCTGAGGTGGTCAGCTAGCACCCAGCTCACAGAACTGTGGCTATTATCATACCGACAGGAAGGAATGCGCTCTCTAGCAAGGGCCAAGAGAAATTATAGTTAACATTTAACATTGCGGGACGAACTTCAAAGACACTCCAGCTGGACTCTACTAATAGGAGATGAAACTGCTGGCGCAGGCAGAAAGTTGCAGGTGGCAACTCAGGCTGGGAATAGCACACGTCCCGCGAGCAGGAGGGCTCTGCAGAGGCCGGCCTCGCCGCAGGGTGGGGAGAGGACGGGAATGAGCCTCTAGTCTGTTTGCAGTTCAGCATGTAATTAAGCCGAGCATCCCTCGTTAATGCTACAGGAAACTTAGAAATATCCACATTTGCCATTTGGGGGGAGGGTGTGGCTACAGATGACCAAGGGAGGAGATGGGAAGTCTGGGTGGGCTCAGGAAAGACTGAGGATGGCAGAAAGATGCGGAGCACAGACTCCCTCTCCAAGCCTGGCAGCGAAATGCACACATCAATCAAACACCTGCGGGCAGACAGCTACAGATAATATATATATTCGGTTTCCCCTCAGTATTGCGGGGCATTGGTTCCAGGTCGCCCTGAAGATACACAAATCTATGATGCTCAAGTTATGATGTATATAAAACAGTATGATATTTGCATATAACCTAAGTACATCCTCTTGTATACTTTATTTTTATTTTTTATTTTTTTTGTGGTATTAGGGAATGAACCCAGGGGCATTCTACCTCCAACCTACCCCCACGGGCATTCTACCCCCAGCCCTTTTGTTTGTTTGGTTTTTGAAATAGGGCTCAAAAAATAAAAAAAATAAAAACAACAGAAAATGAAATGGGGTCTTGCTAGGTTGCTGCTGACAGTCTCGCTACGATTGTCCTGTCTCAGCCTCTCAAGTACTAGGATTACAAGCGTGTGCCACCATGCCTGGCTCTCCGGTACACTTTAAATCATCTCTAGATGACTTCTAGTACCTAAGACAACATAAATGCAATGGAAATAGTTCTTACACTGTATGGCTTGGAGGAGAATGACCAAAAAAAAGTCTCTCCATGTTCTATACAGATGCAGTTTTTTTGAATATTTTTATCTATAGTGGGTTGAATCTACATTTGGGGAACTAGCTGATATGGAAGGCCAATTGTATAAATATATTAAATTTAAAGAAAAGCCTCAAGCTGGGCATGGTGGCACACGCTTGTAATCCCAGGACTTGGGAGGCTGAGACTGGAGGATCCTGGTTCGCAGCCAGCTACTTAGTGAGGCCCTCTGCAACTTAGTGAGACCCTGTTTCCAAATAAAGAATAAAAAATAGTGCTGGGAGCACAGCTGAGAGGTAGAACGCCCCTGGGTTCAACCCCCAGTACCGAAAAAAAAAAAAAAAAAAAAAAAAGAGAAGCCTATAATCCCAGTACTTGGGAGGCAGAGACAGGAGGATGATAGCAGGTTTGAGGACAGCCTCAGCAAGTAGTGAGACTCTCTTTGACCTAGTGAGACCCTGTTTCAAAAGAGAAATAAAATCGGGCTGGGGGTGTAGCTCAGAGGTAGAATGTCCCTGGTTCAATCCCAAATACCCCCTCCCAAAAAATTAAATAAATAAATTTAAAGAGAATATACTACTCTTGAGAAACCTATAATTGTGTGTGTGTGTGTGTGTGTGTGTGTGTGTGTGTTACCAGGGATTGAACCCTGAGGTAGTCTACCTCTGAGCTACATCACCAGCCCCCCCCTTTTGGGTTCTGAGGGGCATTTTACCTCCAAGCCACAACCCCAGCTCTATTTTTTAATTTTTATTTTGAAACAGGGTTTCACTAGGTTGATGAGAGTCTCACTACTTGCCGAGGCTGTCCTCAAACCTGCGATCCTCCTGCTTCAGCCTCCCATGTACTGGGATTATAATCCTGTGCCGCCATGCCTGGCTACTCCCAGCCCTTCTCTTTCTTTTTTTTTTTTTTTTTGACACAGGGTCTTGCTAGGTTGCTAAGAATCATGCTAAGTTGCCGAGGCTGGCCTGGAAGCTGCAATTCTCCTGTCTCAGCCTCCCAAATCCTGGGATTACAGGTTTGCGCCACCACGCCCGGCTGACAAATTTTGTACATGCGACACCCATCTCAGAACTGGATGGGGTCTCCCAAGCCCTCATGGTATCACCGGAACCTGACGGCAAAGGAAATTTTGGATCATTTAATAGCAGTTTCACAAAAGGACTGGCAATGGCTGGAGTTAGCTTCTTGTACAAATCGATCGAATGCACGAGAAATTCCTTAGGGAGAGAACAGCTCAACATAATTTAAGTTGAAACTGTTAATTTAATAACCCTAAATGGCAGAATCGTTGCACATTACGCAGAGGAACCTTGCCCGGCACACACGGGCTCGTGTCAGCCCGAGCAGTCTGCCTGAGGGGAGGGGGCATGGCCATCGAGGGCCCGGCTTTCTTCTCCGAGGAAGACGCCTCGTCCGTGCGTGGTCTCCTTCGTCTTCCCTCTCTTTTCTCAGACAGGAAGGTCACAGCCCTGTGGTCACATCCTCTGGGGCCCTGAGCACGCGGCCTTAGGCTTTCCTTCCACACACATCTGTCCAGCATGTTTGTGGGGCGCTGCTCCATGGCACATGCTACTCCAGGTACTGCGGAACCAGCAAGAGCTGAAGTCCCATCTGGTCCTGAAGAAGTCCAGTGACAGAGACGGACGCGCGGGCCACGGAGGTCAATTAGATCCTAGCTGTGGGGCCCCACGCACCCACTGAGTGTGAAGGAGAAGGTGGGGAAAGGCACTATTACTTGGAGTAACTTTTTTTTTGGTACTGGAGATTGAACCTAGGGGCATTTTACCTTCAAGCTATTCCCCCAAACTGTTCATTTTTCTTTTTTATTTTAAAGAGGTATTGCTAGGTTGCTGAGAGTCTCATTAAATTGCCGAGGCTGGTCTCGAACCTGTGATCCTCTTGTCTCAGCCTCCCAAGTATTGGGATTACAGGCGTGTGCCACCATATTCAACTGGGATAACTCTTGAAGGAGAGGCAGATGGCCCCTGGAGGATACTAGGGAAGAGGAGATGAGGGGAGGGACATGGTAGGGGACAGCTGAGGGACTGGTCTAAGCAAAGCCATCAGGGCAGGAAACAGGATCCGGGTCAGAACCCAGGACCCAGGTGGGGAGACCATGGCTGCAGAGTCCGGAGGTCAGGGAGAAGGCTGCACGGGGCTGCCGGAGGCATTAGCCAGCAACACCGCGCTGCCCCCTCGGTGGGCTTCTTTGCTCTGAGATGCTCCTGTCCGAGGTGAGCGCGCAGGCCCAAGGCTGAGGGCCAGCTGCGCGGCGGGCCAGGGAGTGCAGGCCGGGTGGTACAGGGGTGCCCACAGGCTTGCCACCGGAATGCTTGGGAGCGGATTAAAGGCATTTCCTAAGCAAACCATTCCTCAGATGGGGAAGGAGGAGTTCCAACATCAGACGAACACAGTTATTACTAATAGCACTCAAATTTGGAATTCCCTCTGGTGGCCCAAGTCAGCGTTTCTCACAAAGGAAACCTGGATGAGGGTGACCTGCTAAGCGCCTCATCCCCTCCCCTCGTACAATTTATTGGCCCAAAATATCAGGTTAGCGAGCTGGAATAATTAAACATCAGGCCAGCTGTTTCGAGCAGTTAGGTAACATATTTCATGGAGGAGACCACACAACAGAGAGGAGAGAATGGGGAGATAAGACCCGTGTTTTGATTTACTAAGTCTCTGCCGCAGATAAAGCCCAGCTTTTTGGAATCCTCCGGGCAATTACTATTTCAGGCTTGGCAAGAACGCGAGTCCAAAAGTAACTATCGGGCTTGTCTTGGCAAGACTCAAAGTCACTGGAGCTGTGAGGTTGTCCCGGGTGGCGGTGGAGGGAGGGTCAGTGGCAGAGGAAGCCAGGAACCAGAGGGTTGTTAAGAGGGCTGCTGCGGGCTTGGGGCTCGCGAGGGGCCAGATCCGGGGGCCCACGTGTTCTTACAGAGGGAGCCTGGCGGGATGGCCAAGGCCGGGCCTGCTTGCAGGGCGGGATTCTGTGGCTCCTTTCCTGGCATCTGCGCCTGTCGGCTCTGTGGGCCCTGCTTCACCTCCCGCCTTAGCAGCTTTTCCTGTAAAAGAAAGGGATCCAGTGCTCTTGTGTTTGGGGGGGAGTAGAGGAAAGAGATGCTACGGGCAGGGAGCCAAATGGTGCTGGCTTGTTCTAGAAGGCAGGGTGGAGAGGGGATGCACATCAGAAGATAGAAGAAATGTTCATTTTGTTTCTTTTGGTTCTGGGGATCGAGCCCAGAGGCATTCTACTTCTGAGCTACACCACCAGCCCTACTTTATTATTTATTTATTTTTGTACTGGGGATTGAACCCAGGGTCATTCTACCTCTAAGCTATACCTCTAGGCCTATTTTATGTTTCATTTTGAAACAGGGTCTTGTTAAGTTGCTGAGGGGCCTCATTAAGTTGCTGAGGCTGTCCTCAAACCTGTGATCCTCCTGTCTTAGCCTCCCAAGTACTGGGATAACGGGCGTGTGCCACCACACCCAACTTAGAAACATTAGTCTCTTCCCTGCTGCTGACAAGGCCACTCTGCTCAAATCACTTCCCCTGAGTGGGCCTCAGTTTCCATATTAAACCGGGGAGTGGGACTAGACCGGATGGTCTCTGAGGAACCTTGTAGTTCTGACGTTCTCCTACTCTGAGGCGCCAAACAAGATCAATCGGTGGGCTGAAGGCGAGCAGGGTTTTCTTTGAATGGAAAAGAGAAAAAGGCTGTGCGCTGCCAACGGACTCTCCCCCCACCCGAGGATTCTGGAGCCAGAACTAAGAATGGGGCCAGGAGAGCGGGCCGCGTGAGGAGACAGTGGGCCCGCGTGTGGTCACGGGCGACCCCGTCTTGAAACTGCTCTTGCCTGAGCTCGTCCACGTAATTGGGAGCTTGCCTTTCCAGCTGTGTATTTTTATCCTGTGCCCTGGAACCCAAACCATTAGGTTTGTAGCCAGAGGCCGCTTCTTGTTTTGTCATTAACCGCCTCGGTCCCGGGGCACTGGACCCGGGCAGGAAGCCCTGGCCCAGATGCAGGGCCTCTTCAGCATGCGAGGACTCCGGGGAGGATGCCGAGGGGCGCTGGAATCCAACTTCTGTCCCCCAACTTTGGAAATAAATCCCCCGCATTGTCTGGCCCACACAAATCCCAGTTCAGCCAGGCCTCTCCTGTGGGGTTATTCTGGTAAGGAAATGCTTGAGATCAGCAATTCTTTTCTACTCTTACCCACTCTCAGAGACGGGAGCCAACTGGGCTATTCCTTAGGCTCCACTTTCCGCATCTGAAATGTGGTTGAAAACTAATATTCCAGATGTTTCCTTGTATTTTAAGTGGAACCGCAGATCGAGCTTCCTATAGGAAGACAGTGTGGCAGGACAGGAGGACAGCAGTCTTTGTGGAGTCAACAGCCTTTCAGATCACAGCCCCACCCTTGCCAGCCCCGCGGCCTGGAGAAAGTACTGGCTCTCTGAACCTCAGTTTCCTCTTCTAGCGAAATCACAGCAACTTGTTTCCTATCTGGCGGAACGTCCATGAATCCAAAGACTGTTTTATTCATCACCATGGAGTCTAGGCTGAACACAGAGTAGGTTTCTCAATCAGTGCTACTGAGTCGGTGACTCCGAACCTCACAGGACTTCAAGGAGATCAACAAGATTGACGATGTGAGACGTGGAACTTTGTGCCTGGCACCTGGAAAACGCTTTACTAGTCTGCAGTGCTCAGAGGCACACGTCGACCTGAGCGAGGAGGGTGCTCAGGGAGAAATCCATCCCTTGGTGATGCTCTGCTCATTTACGCTCTGACGAGGCCACTGCATGGCAGAAAAGGCAGACATTTAGAAAGCTCTTTGGCCGGGCATGGTGGCGCATGTCTGTAATCCCAGAACTTTGAAGGCTGAGACAGAAGAAGTGCAGGTTCGAACTACCCTCAGCAACATAGTGAGACTCTCAGCAACCTAGCCAGACCCTGTTTCAAAAATAAAAAGTGAGCCGGGCGTGGTGGCGCATGCTTGTAATCCCAGTACTTGGGAGGCTGAGACAGGAGGATCACAGGTTCGCCACCAGCCTCAGCAACTTAGTGAGGCCCTTCGCAATCTAGTGAGACCTTGTTTCCAAATAAAGAATAAAAAAATAGGGCTGGGGGTGTAGCTCAGAGTTAGAATGTCCCTGGGTTCAATCCCCAGTACCGCAAAAAATAAAATAAAATAAAATAATAAGGGCTGGGGGTGTGGCTTGGAGGTAGAACATCCGTGGGTTCAATCCCCAGTACCAAAAAAAAAACCACCTCTTTGATTTGGGGGTAATCTTCCAACACAGTCAGCATTGACCCTGAAGCTAGTGCTGAAGCTTTCTCTCCGGCAAAGGAAAAAGAAGTCAGTCAGATACAAAGCCCCTGATGTCAGATGACGGTAGGAGGTCTTTGGGTAGTATCAATGGCTTCCTGGCCTTAGGGTCTTCCAAAGGGATTCACAGAACTAGACTCAGGCGTGGAAACCAGATTCTCCAGGGCCCCGGTACACTAGACTATTGTTCCAGGACAGAAGCAACTCAGATCAAAATGGTGAGTGGGATTTTCCTCGCATTGGCCACAATACATATGTTTGTTCAAGAAAAAAAAGTTGGAGCAAGAAGGCATGAATGTCTGCAGCTAAAGAAAAGCCTGCTTGTGCCAGCCACAGTGGTGGGATTGTCCGGGGAGTTCATCCTGCAAGTCCAATTACCCCAACAGCACGGCCGAGGTCACTGTCGCTCTGCCGTGTGCCAACCACTCCAGCCACTGCAGAGCCAGATGTGGGTCACACGGGGCATCTGCCTTTGGGGAGAACAGTCACCCACTGGACTCGACCCCATCGGGACGGCACCACCTTGCTCCCTTCTGCCTCCTTGGCCAAACCTGTCCAGTGGGCACCCATGCAAAAGCCACATAACCACGACGTGCAGATCCTGGGCTCCCTGTATTGAGAGCTCGATCCACTGGGAAGTAGGTGTGAGGTAGGGCGATCAGTGTGACGTGGTAAGGGCCAGCGCTTTGTGACGGTGACCCAGGGTCCACACCGTGGGAGCAAGAGGTCAAGAGGTTCTCTCCCCTCGCTTTGTCTCTAACAGCACATCCAGAAACCACAGCAGGTGGCGGAAGTACACGCCTTGTGAGGCTGAGGTGGGAAGTGACCTGTTTACCTTACACCCGGCTTCAACTGTGTCTCTAAACAAAGCGCTGCCAAGTCCCTTCCGTCCTGTACTTCAGGGAGATCTCAGAGCAACAATTTACCCATGAGTTCTTCAAGAAGCCTAGAAATTAGTGCACGCTAATTTCTCCAAACAGTGAATAACATTTCCTAATAAGGATTTAAAAAACAAATATCTAAATTTTTCACAAACCAAACAGCCTGAATAGACATCCCAAATATGGAACGTGAAGGATGGAACTCTATCAACCACAGCACGATCTAATGTTGAAGAGATGCCGCTTTATGGAATCTCTAAGCCAGGTGTGGTGGCGCCTGGCTGTGATCTCAGTACTTGGGAGGCTGAGACAGGAGGATCACAGGTTCAAGACCAGCCTCAGCAACTTAGCGAGACACTGTTTCCAAGTAAAAAAATAAAATAGGGCTGGGGATGTTGCTTAAAGGTAGAATGCCCCTGGGTTAGCCGGGCGTGGTGGCTGAAACAGGAGGACCACAGTTTTGTGGCCAGCCTCAGCTACTTAGTGAGGCCCTCTACAACTTAGTGAGACCCTGTTTCCAAATAAAGAATAAAATATAGGGCTGGGGGTATAGCTCAGAGGTAGAATGCCCCAGGTTCAGTCCCTAGTACCACACACACACAAAAAAAGAATGCCCCTGGGATCAATCCCCAGCACCATACACACACACACACACACACACACACACACACACACACACACATATACACAAAAACCCCAAACAAACAAAAATCCCCCAACAATGCTAGTATGTGGGTATATTATTTTATGGATGAAGAAAGTGAAGCAAAAGGAGGTTAAATAATTCCCCAAGGTGATATAGCTCTTAGTAGGCAGATCTGGTAATATCCAAAATATATTAGGAAACAAGCAACTGCAAAGCAAAAAACAAATAATTCAACTTCAAAAGGGAAAATGATCTGAATTGACATTTCTAAAAAACACACAAATGGTCAAAAAGCATATGAAAAAATGCTCAATATCACTAATTATCAGAGAAATGCAAATCAAAACCAAAATGCCATTATTAATCTCACCCCAGTTTTATGGCTATTATCAAAGACACAAAAATAAATGCTGGGTGAGGATATGGAAAATTGGGGAACTCATATGCACTGTGGGGATGTCAAGTAGTACAGCCATTATGGAAAAGAGCATCAAGGTTCCTCAAGAAATTAAAAATAGAATGAAGCCGGGCATGGTGTGCAGGCCTGTAATCCTAATACTTGGGAGGCTGAGACAGGAGGATCATAGGTTCCAGGACAGCCTCAGCAAGAAGTGAGACTCTCTTCAACCTAGCAAGACCCTGTTTCAAAATAAAAATAAAGCCGGGTGTGGTGGCGCACGCTTGTAATCTCAGTACTTGGGAGGCAGGCACCAGAGGATCCGGGTTTGTGGCCAGCCTCAGCTACTTAGTGAGGCCCTCCACAACTTCGTGAGACCCGGTCTCAAAAAAAGGATAAAAAATAAAAATAGAATGATCATATGATCTAGCCATGCCACTAGTGGGTATTTACCTCAAGGAAATATAATCATTATATCAAAGAGATACCTGCACTCTCATGTTTTTTTTTTTTTTTTTTGCGGTACCGGGGATTGAACGCAGGAGCGTTCTACCTCCATGCTACACCC